>JAEIGR010000229.1:0-50050 GCA_018904305.1 Scaptomyza montana | reverse complement strand
GCCCTCCTTCCACTTTTTACAATTTTCGAGCTAGAGTCACCAAATTTGGTATGAAGATAGCAATTGACATTTCAGAAAGATGTGCATCAAAATTTGGATTCCACGCCCACCCATACCGCCCCCAGCCCCCCTTTCCCCACTTTTTACAAATTTCGAGCTAGAGTCACAAAATTTGGTATGAAGATAGCAATTGACATTTACAAAGATCTGCATCAAAAATTTGGATGCCACGCCCACCCTTACCGCCCCCAGCCCCCCTTTCCCCACCTTTTACAAACTTCGAGCTAGAGTCACCAAATTTGGTATATAGATAGCAATTGACATTCCACAAAGATCTGCATCACAAATTTGGATGTCACGCCCACCATTACCGGCCCCAGCCTCCCTTTCCCCACCTTCTACAAACTTTGAGCTAGAGTCACCAAATTTGGTATGAAGATAGCCGGTGGCATCCCCATCTGCATCGGAGAATCTTTAAGGCAGCGTAAACCCCTGCTTCATCCGTACCCCTTTGCATTCAGGCCTCTTTTTACCGGTTTTAATTCTGGTATCGAGTATGCCGCAGTCGGTTGCGTCCGACTGCAACGTTTTCACTTGTTTATGTTTGTTTTTGTTTTGTACTGCTGTCTTGTTGGTGTGCAGTGTAAGGCAACTAAGTCAATTCTTTTATGCGTGTCAAACTGAAACAAGCAATTTAATCAATCAGTATAATATTTCAGTAAATTTATTAAAATTAATGACAATCTATAGATTTTGCCGACGGCAAAACGGCAACAGCTGACTGCAAAAAAATGTAGGTCAAGTTCATCTTTGTGTGTATGCATGTGCGTGTGCCATTTGATAATAGGCAAAACACAACAACAACACGTGCTGGCTCGTCGTAGCCACGCATCCATACATTTGAACGTGCTTCATGCATACATATATTTTTATTTAAATGTTTGCAGTTTTGGTGGGCCTTGGCTTTGTAGTGGTTTTTGATATTTTGTTTGAGTGTGCGTCCCTGTATATCTACATGTGCATATTTAAATGTATGCGTAGCATTTGCCATGGCATTCATTGACCTTTCTCTACTATTATGAATTTCGGCAAACGCTAAACAGCCAATGTTTAGATTAAATTTGGTGGATATTAGTATTTTGCCTACAAAAACCTAAGAAAAAAAAGAAAAACAATACACCAAGACCTCACTTTGCGTCGTGGTTACGTTCCAAAAAAACACGACGCAAACTGAAATGACGCAAAGTGAATAATTATTTTTTCTATGGCAAGCCATGTAAGGTTCGAAGATAGATTCCGGGGTTACGAAAATACTACTTTTTAAAAAGAAGATTAAACAAAGTAAACATTTCAAAAACAAAAATACTATTCATGTTTATTACATACATAATAAATCGAAGAAAGGGAATCCCGAGTTTTAATGGCAAAAAATATAAGGCTCTGCTCTCTGACAGCGGCAGCACCACTTTTTGTCAGCTGGTAGTGGTAGTAACACAGATCGATACTAGATCGATGAATGTGGTGGCACAACACCGAGCTGATCTATCGAAATGATGAAGTGACGCGATAACTTGTAGATTGGTAAAAAGAACATAGAACTAGTTCAGCAGCGACGCAATTCGAAATTCTAACGACAAAAAGTGAAAATTAGTGTTAATTCAGCAGCGACGCAACATCGAAAAAACGCAAAGCGAAACGACGCAAAGCGAGGTCTTGGTGTACTTCCAACGCATTTTTGGTGCTGGCCGATATTTTGCAGGAACAGGCGAACAGGAAAATAAACAAGCGTCTAGTAAATAAGCAGTCAAATATCAGTTTTGCATTGCTGGTCATACATACTCTTTCATATTTTTAGCTCTATGACACTTTCCAACAATTTTGCCATCGCAACTATCATACAGTTATGCAGCGATGCGCAAAAGTGCCGAAAGTGTATTCAATAATGCATTTGAAAAAACGTAAAGAGAACAAGTAGAAACGTTGCAGTCGGACGCAACCGACTGCGGCATACTCGATACCAGTATTAAAACCGGTAAAAAGAGGCCTGATTGCAAAGGGGTACGGATGCGGCAGGGGTGTACGCTACCTTAAAGATTCTCCGATGCAGATGGGGATGCCACCAGCTATATTCCTTCCAAATTTGGTGACTCTAGCTCAAAGTTTGTAGAATGTAGGGAAAAGGGGGGGGGGGGGCTGGGGGCAGTATGGGTAGTTGAGGCATCAAAATTTTTGTTGCAGATCTTTGTGAAATGTCAATTGCTATCTTCATACCAAATTTGGTGACTCTAGCTCGAAATTTGTAATAAGTGTGGAAAGGGGGGCTGGGGGCGGTTTGGGTGGGCGAGGCATCCAAATTTTTGATGCAGATCTATGTGGAATGTCAATTGCTATCTTCATACCAAATTTGGTGACTCTAGCTCGAAGTTTGTAAAAAGTGGGGAAAAGGGGGCTGGGGGCGGTATGGGTGGGCGTGGCATCCAAATTTTTGATGCAGATCTTTGAGAAATATCAATTGCTATCTTCATACCAAATTTGGTGACTCTAGCTCGAAATTTGTAAAAAGTGGGGAAAGGGGGGTTGGGGGTGGTATGGGTGGGCGTGGCATCCAAATTTTTGATGCAGATCTTCGTGGAATGTGCTCGAAAATTGTAAAAAGTGGGGAAAGGGGGGCGAAATGGAGGGCGTGGCTCCAAAACTTTGATGCAGATTTTTGGGGGTCGTTGCCAGCTATCTTCTTACCAAATTTGGTGGCTTTAGCTCCACAACTCTGGAAGATACACTCATTCCCGTTTTTGACGAAGCGTTGGGGTGGATGGGGGAGGCTAGGGCAGTATCGGTGGGCGTGGTATCCAAACTTTTGGTGCGGTTTTTAGGGGGTCATCATCACCTATCTTGGCACCAAATTTGGTGGCTATAGCTCAAAAACTGTGGGAGATATAGCCATTTCTGATTTCAAAATGAGGGGGGGCTGGGGGCGTAATGGGTGGGCGTGGCTCCAAAATTTTGATGCAGTTTTTTGGGGGTCGTTAACAGCTATCTTCCCACCAAATTTGGAGGCTCTAGCTCCACAACTCTGGAAGATACACGCATTCCCGTTTTTGACGAAGCGTTGGGGTGGATGGGGGCGGCTAGGGCAGTATCGGTGGGCGTGGCATCAAAACTTTTGGTGTGGTTTTTAGGGGGTCATCATCACCTATCTTGGCACCAAATTTGGTGGCTATAGCTCAAAAACTGTGGGAGATATGGGCTATTTTGACTTCAAAATGCGGGGGGGCTGGGGGCGGAATGGGGGGCGTGGCTCCAAAATTTTTGATGCAGTTTTTTGGGGGTTTCTAATAGCTATCTTCTTACCAAATTTGGTACTTATAGCTGTAAGGATGTGCGAAATATGTGGATTTATCGGTTTTGAGTTATCGAATTTATGGATTTGCCAGCCCCCCAGTTATCGTAGAACCCCCATCTTGACACTTTAATTTACTATCCCATAGATAAAGAGAATTGGAAAGTTTCAAGTCTCTAGCTTGAAGGGTGTGGAAAAAACTTGCAACCATACGGACGGACAGACGGACAGACACCATGACGGACATTGCACAAAACCAATATACTCTTTACCTTCGGTATCGAGTATAAAAACTAACAAAAATCTCAACGAGCAGGCCCAGCAAGAATGAAGCAAACGCACATGCATACGCATACTAACACATTTTAACCGTTCTAGTTTTCCGCTGGCCCGCCGCCTCTCTGTTAATGCACAGGCCGCTGAACGCATAGCAGAACTCAAACAAAGCAAGCAACGCGCTGGCTTGTCGTAGATGAGACGCACAAACTGTACAAAATAAAAATACCCCTTGTCCTAATATTCAATTAAAGTCAATAAAATCAAATACATAGTCAATTAAAGTCAATAAAATCAAATACATAATTTTGATATACAGATAGTTTATTTTCAGTATATGAATACAAAATACGTTTACTTTAGTGTTAGTAAAATTAATTAACACAACTTGTTTTTTTTAGTTATGAATGCCTTTACTTACTGGCATAATATAAATAAACGTAAAGAACAGACATTATATTTAAATATCTCATGTTTTGCTATACAATTGCACTAAGTTCATATAAAGTCTATACCACCCTTTCTTGTTGAGCAGCAGCAGGCAGATCGAAGCAAAAGTCTAAAATTGTCGATTTCAAATTTTGTGACAACAACAAGAGAAATGAAAAGCGGCAACAATTAATTATGCCTTGCGCCTCGCACACTTTGCAGTCACAACAAAAAGCTAAACAATGATGGCCGACTTCGCACCAGCTGACATTGTAGCGAGTGCAGTGTGTAAACAAATGATAAGAAATAGTGGCTTTTCGCTGTTTCCCCATGTACATGCCCATCGGTTGCGTTTATTTTATTTAACATTACATTCCAGCTCTTAAGACCTGTCTTGTTACATTATTCGTCTATGATTAGTCTATGATATAAGCAGCAAGTAGGCGAATCCACCCCCAGAACATATCCTGGTGAGGGAAATTTTTCTAGACGCACCAAGTTTTGTTATGTTGTTGTTGTTTTTTTTTAAATCAATGACACCAACAAAAAGTATCAGTGCGGGCCCAACAACATTGAGAACAGCAACAAACGCTACTTGGGTCGTAAATCAATTGTCAAAGGCACACAAATGTGAAAAAAAATGTGCACTGTGAGAAGTGAAACATGTACATAAAATTATGAAATTTAAATTTTCAAGCGCATTCTTCTCTTATTTGTGTATGCACTTATTCATTTAGAAGCGGAAATTCGTTTCGTTTTTGCAAGTGTACGAACCTTTGTTTTTATGACTTTGCTTGTGCGCCGCGAAGGCGTCGCTGCGCATTTGTTTTGTTTTTGTATTCTCGCTCGCGATCAAATTCTCAGCTTGTGCGACAATCAGGCTACAGTAGTGGAATGGAATAGACGAGGTTTCAAATAAATGGAACTTGTTGCGCCAGCAATTCCGTGCAAGTAAAAATAATTTTCTTTACATTTAATTATTTATATTTTATTAAGGGCAATGTCGTTTATTTTAGTTACATAGCAAGGTCCAATCGACCAAAAGTGGTCAAGCTGCTGCTAATCGGAAGCCGCCAAATAAATTTTATAGCGCAAATGATCGGAAAAACCACTTTCCTCTCGATCCAAATAGAGTTCTTCCTCGTCCTCAAGAGCTAGAACAAAAACCACTGCTGCCGCTATTTTGCTCTTCTTCGCTGTTGCCATTGTTCTGATTTTATCCTAAAGTAAACAAATTGCATATCAATTAGTTTTAAGTTACATATGCATTAGTACTAACCACTTTTTTACTTATCTCAATTAACAAAACAACACAATATCGATTAAAATCAGTTTCGATACATTCACAATATCGACGTCAACGAAAAATGCTTAGCAACGTGAATGTCAACGAATGTGGATATCAACTGGTGTAAATTACTCTCAACTTCAATATCAACGCGTTGGCATCTTGCGCGTTGCTCAACTCGAAAATTATTTGGCAACCCGGTTTTTTTGTCAACTCAATCAACTAATGTAAACACAACAAATGCGTTGACGTTGGATATCAATTGTTGATATAGCTAGAATTGACGCTGCATCAACTAGTGTAAACGCACCATTACACTACACACCAACAAGATAGCAGTGCAAAGCAACAACAAAGCATTTAAAACATGGCGGCATGTGTATTGTAAACAAAGAAGCAATAATCAAAACAAGCGTAGCTGGTTGTCGTTGGGGGAAACCGACTTTTCTACTCGTTAATTTGTCCGCATCGTGGTTGCGACTTGGTTTACAGCATGTTGACTTGGACAATTCTTAAGACGCGTCTTTATGTTAAATAGTCATTGAGAGAATCATCAGCACGAGTTACTAATTCATGGGGATTGGTTTGAGGGTGTAGCGAGCAGAGTGAACCCTTTCGTATATATATAAAATGTGTATATGTAGATGCGTCATATAACCGTAAACTATGGATTTGATCGTGTGATGATCTTTAGCAAAGTTGTTGAACATGAGCTCACTTAGGTTTCTGAGTTGGTGCAAACAATTTTTACCTTGACATTTGTGCATTTCATTGTGAGTTAAATTAATTTCGATAAGGCATAAGGCAATTCAAACAAGTGGAAACGTTGCAGTCGGACGCAACCGACTGCGGCATACTCGATACCAGAATTAAAACCGGTAAAAAGAGGCCTGAATGCAAAGGGGTACGGATGCGGCAGGGGTTTACGCTGCCTTAAAGATTCTCCGATGCAGATGGGGATGCCACCGGCTATCTTCATACCAAATTTGGTGACTCTAGCTCAAAGTTTGTAATAGGTGGGGAAAGGGGGGGGGGGGCTGGGGCGGTATGGGTAGTTGTGGCATCAAAATTTTTGTTGCAGATCTTTCTGAAATGTCAATTGCTATCTTCATACCAAATTTGGTGACTCTAGCTCAAAATTTGTAAAAGGTGTGGAAAGGGGTGCTGGGAGCGGTTTGGGTGGGCGTGGCATCCAAATTTTTGATGCAGATCTTTGTGGAATGTCAATTGTTATCTTCATACCAAATTTGGTGACTCTAGCTCGAAGTTTGTAAAAGGTGGGGAAAGGGGGGCTGGGGCCGGTAAGGGTGGGCGTGACGTCCAAATTTGTGATGCAGATCTTTGTGGAATGTCAATTGCTATCTTCATACCAAATTTTGTGACTCTAGCTCGAAATTTGTAATAAGTGGGGAAAGGGGGGCTGGGGGCGGTATGGGTGGGCTTGGAATCCAAATTTTTGATGCAGATCTTTCTGAAATGTCAATTGCTATCTTCATACCAAATTTGGTGACTCTAGCTCGAAAATTGTAAAAAGGAGGGAAAGGGGGGCGAAATGGAGGGCGTGGCTCCAAAACTTTGGAAAGTTTCAAGTCTCTAGCTTGAAGGGTGTCGAAAAAAGTTGCGTTCATACAGACGGACAGACGGACAGACACCATGACGGACATTGCACAAACTCAATATACTCTTTACCTTCGGTATCGAGTATAAAAATCGAATTCCTACGGAAAGTGAAGCTAGAAATTCTCATTTTAAGTCTAGCCAGTTACTGGGAGTAACCGAAATCTATTTCAAAAATTTTCGAATACTGATATATTTCACATCAAATTTTCCATCCGTGTGCGGATTTTTATACTTTGGAGCGTTTTTCGAATACTTTTGTGAATTTCATGTTCAATTAAATTAATTTAGATTAATATATGGCAGTAGGCAATTCAAAAAAGTGAAAACGTGTAGTCGGACGCAACCGACTGCGGTATACTCGTTACCAGTATTAAAACCGGTAAAAAGAGGCCTGATTGCTAAGGGGTACGGATGCGGCAGGTATGTACGCTGCCTTAAAGATTTTCCACTGCAGATGGGGATGCCACCAGCTATTTTCCTTCCCAATTTGGGGACTCTAGCTCAAAGTTTGTAAAAGGTGTGGAAAGGGGGGCTGGGGGCGGATTGGGTGGGTGTGGCAACCAAATTTTTGATGCAGATCTTTGTGGTATGTCAATTGCTATCTTCATACCAAATTTGGTGACTCTAGCTCAAAGTTTGTAAAAGGTGTGGAAAGGGGGGCTGGGGGCGGATTGGGTGGGTGTGGCAACCAAATTTTTGATGCAGATCTTTGTGGTATGTCAATTGCTATCTTCATACCAAATTTGGTGACTCTAGATCGAAGTTTGTAAACAGTGTGGAAAGGGGGGCTGGGGGCGGTTTGGGTGTTGTGTGGCATCCATATTTTTGATGCAGATCTATGTGGAATGTCAATTGCTATTAAATTAACTGTATTATAAAACAAGTGGAAACGTTGCAGTCGGACGAAACCGACTGCGGCATACTCGATACCAGTACAGATGTAGATTACAATATTTTTTTTTAAATTTGTAACTTCAAAACTTATCTAGAACTATGTATAACATTATTATATATAAAACTAACCTAACTCGCCGCTCGAATTTGCTTCCGATTAATAATTTCAATCGGTATCCAGGGAACACCACGTGGAGGCCATCACGACTGTAATGGGGCTCTTATATAATTTTAAGAGCCGTCGAGTCGACTTGAAATAATTTATCAAAAATCATTTCCATGTTCCCCACTTAAAATTACCTTAATTTATTTTTTTTTTTTGCAACAAATATATACATATGTGAAAAAATCAAAATAAATAAATACGTAATGCTTCAAACAAAATAAATAAATAACAAATAAAAATTTGTAAATAAATAATAAAAATATGTAAATAAATAATATAAATATATATGAATAAATAAAATATCAAACACTTATATTACCTTAAATTTTTTTTTTGGTTTTTGCAACAAATATATACATATGTGAAAAAATCAAAACAAATAAATACGTAATGGTTAAAACAAAATAAATAAATAACAAATAAAAATTTTTAAATAATAAAAACATGTTAATAAATAATATAAATATATATGTATGAATAAATAAAATATCAAACATAAACATTAACACAAAGAAAAACAATTACTCTTGAATCAATAAGCTCTCAAGGTTTACCGAAATCCCGCTATGATGGCTATATATTGTTTCATAAGTTCGCGCGCTGACCCTCCCATTAGAAATATTTGAAAATGCCCAGTCAATATGGGTATCGGACTTGGTGGTTGGTAAATTTAAATCGAGAAGTGAATTATAATTTATTGAGCGTAAAAAGTTATAAATCCTACTGCTACTACCTGAATGAGCTCGCAGACATAAGTTAAAGTCCCCCAAAACTAAGGTATTGCTATTTAAAAATGTGAATTGATTGAATAAATTCTCAAATTCTGTTTCAAATTTGCGCAAAGGATATGACAGACTTTTGTATACTACTAGGACCCCCAAGGACTTGTATTTAAACAAAGCGTACTCAAAGACATGTGACCCCGAAAAATTCTGACCAGTCGAACAAAGACTTACATGTTGTCGTAATTCATTTTTAATAAATATAATAATTCCTCTTTTTGGTCGATTTCTTGGATTAGGTGTGCAATCTAGTCGCACGACTGTTGAAAAGTCATTTAGTTCATATGTTTCGTGTGAGTATGTGGAAGCCTCAACAAAACATAGAATAGAAGATTGTAACATTAGTTGATCGGACGAAATATCACTAAAATGGCAATGCAGACTTTCCGTATTATGGAAAATTAAATTAAATTCAGAAGAGTTAAGTATAATATCGAAATGCGTCTTAAGAAGTTTTTCGGAGCGTAAAGTTTGAAGTTCCTGATTTACAGCCGAGCCTGCATCAGGTTTTGGTGGATAAAATTCACCGATTATGTACAAACCAGACGCATTTGTTGCTCTACTACATGCCACATATAATGCTTCTCGGCGCATTTTGCTACAAGTGTGGACAACCACTTTGTTATATGTTGCACCCTGACTCTTATAAATAGTAATAGCTTCTGCAGGTACTACAGGAAATTGTTCGCGGTCAATAGTTATTTGCTCGTTGGAATGGTATTGAAAACTTTTAATAGTCTTCTGAACTGGTGTCCAAGAAGTTTCTTGACGATGTGAGCACTTAGCTCGAGCATTAACTCCTACACTTTCTTCTAAAAATTTTATCCACAAAATTGATGGTGTGGCTGATCTGAATCCTACTTCCATTAAAGTTCCTGTTGCTCCGTTAACTAATCCATCAGCAGTGTCTACATTAACCGTCACCATATACTTTGCTGTTGTTTTCAAAATGAGAGAAAAGGGTAATCCCTGCGTTTGAGAAGTTTTAAAATCCTGAACAGACTCAAGAATTCGACTCTTGGCGGAGTCATTTAAATGTGCGGCTTTTACAAAATCTCTAGCGTTGGAAATATGTTGGTCAGTTGTAATTGAGTTAAGCTTTGTTGTATTGAAACTATTAACTTCGGCGTTGGTTTCAAAAAGATGAATGACATCATCTGGAACTTGGTCAATTCTACAAATCCTGTTTTTAAATAAATCTACGTCCTCTGTCGACATTTGACCAGATGCCATGTTGTTGAGAGCTATTGCGAAAGGTTGATCATTTCGCTGCCGCATTATCTCTGTAAGTTCAAAAAACTTGAAGCATCCCCAAAGAGAAGACCCAAATAAGGCACTATAAGGGTTATGCGACTCGGAAGTAGATTGAAATATCCATCTATCTCCTATCGGACGTAGTTGTCTAAGATCGCCGAAAACGATCACTGAAATTCCTCCAAATGCAGATTCACGGTTGTTGAAAATTTGCTTAAGACGGGAGTCTATAAACGAAAACATCTTTGATCCTACCATTGAGATCTCATCTATGATTAAAACTTTAAGATCAATTAGAATTGATCGACGACTATTAAGCAAATCTGCACCCAATTCTTTAAAAGCGGACCCAGACTGGTTAATGGGAAGAGAAAACATAGTATGAAGTGTGGAACCATTGATTCCAAAAGCAGCTTTACCAGTTGGAGCACACAATATGACTTTTGCCGAAGTTGGATCACATCCAGGTTTACTGTTATAAAATGAAGTTAAGGACTGGTAAAGTGCTGATATAAGACGACTCTTCCCAACGCCAGCACCCCCACCAACAAACTCATGGAAAACGTTCTTCATATTAGCGTTATGAAGAACATGAGAAAAAAAAGTTTTTTGCTTTAAATTTAATGATTTTACGAGATCTGCTAAATTTTCTGGGGAAATGAGTGGAGGAAGCTTAATAAGCCGGACGTTATCTGTTTCTTCAGAGGTGTTATCATTGGCATTCAAATTAAGGACATTCAATTGAGAATTTATTTCTGGGAAAGCTAGAACTCTAAATTCTTCATCAAGAACCACTTGATTTTCTAAATTTTCTTCTACATCTTCACCCTCTACAGCATCCCTAAGCGCGTCTTCTAGCATAGTTGGTCTTTCTCTAAATACGTCGTAGTTGTCACGTTCGTTGTTTATACGGCTCTCATGTTCCCAGTAGTATGCCTCACAATTCCTGTCAACTAAATCGCACTGCTCTTGCCTCCAATGTGAAAATAACATCACTAACTCTCTAAAGTGGTTTTGTCTATCCTTATGAAGGCTAAAATTCCTATATCTAATTATGCGTGACTTGGACCTTCTTTTAATAAAACCACTTCCATCTAAAAGCGGAAAAGATTCGGAACCCACGACCTCATTTTCTTCGTCATCGTCGCTATCAATATTATGGCGGGACACTCTACAAATTTTGCTATAATTATAATTTGCGGCAAAATCAGCTAAGGAAATATTTTCAAGATCATAAGGCCGCTGTACATAATGATCTAACAGACCAACTGTAAAAATGTCTGTCGAGTTTTGAGCTAAATTTTGAAGTTGTTGCTTGGGCCGAAGCATTCTTACTCTATTTTCGGGGAGTACTGTGTTTATATAAACATCACCATTACTGGTCTCGGACATACGCAACCCCATACAACAGTACACGGCTTCCTGAGCGGAAATCTCAGTGCCAGAAATGAATTTATGGCCAATGTGTTGCAATTTTTGCTTAATTGTGTAATTGTGGCGCTGTTTGATTTCATCCACGGCATCGCGCATTAATTTTGAAATCCCTCTCTGAGATTTATTTATGTAATTAATAACATAGCTGCAACATGCATAAGGATCTAATATAAATTGAATGTCAATGTTAGCTCTTTGCATCGCAAGAATATTTTTGTTGTAAGCATTGACTTTTATTGCGTTAAAAGAACGCTTAAGGAATATTTGTGGTTTCTTTAAACCAGACCTAATTGCCATTATATATTCTTCGTAAGTGAGGTTAATTTGATCGTGAGATAAGAAATCATCAAATGAGTCAAATGTCGGCAATGTTTCACGATCAAAAGGAAAATTTAAGAAGTTTTGAATTGATTGAAGATTTTTGCGATGTGAAGTAGCGAGATCACTTTCGGACAAAGGGAATAAAATTTCTGTTTGGGGCATTGGAGGATATGGAATACCAAAGCGGCATATGCGGGACCCCCTTATTTCCCGCATGCATGAACGCCCATGATTATGCTTTTGGTATTCAATATACTGGCTAAGATCAACATTTGTCACATCGGTAGTGACAAATTGGTTGATAAAGTCTATAACGGGTGGAATTGACCTGTCTCTACTTTCATCGTCTTTAAAGTCAATTTTGGGGGCACCTTTAAGCCAAAACATACCGTGGATGTGAGGGGAACCTCTTTGTTGGAATTCAACTCGCCAATAATATCTGATAACTGGATGACATCCAAAAATCCCACCCTCTTTTTTCATAAGTTTTAAAATCTGTCTATAACGAAAGTCGAAATACCGAGCACATGTCACCGGATCGGCTCTGATCAGCCTTGCTTTTTCAGCAAATTGCAAAGCCGTTGCACTATCTTCGGTTATGTGCTCCTTATCAACATTTCGCTTCAACAGAACTAACAGTTCACCCCACCTAGTTTCAGCAGCCGACAGAGTGATAAAAAAGGTTGGCAAATCAAATTGTCTTATCATGGCCATTACCTTTTTTTTCTCACTTTCCCAGTGAGCTGGAGATGAGCGAATACCCTTTAAAACCCGATAGCCTTCATCATGAAGAATTAAATTACTAACTAAATCAGCATTAAGTGCATGGGCTGCAGTTGTGCAGCGAGGAGCAGTGTGTTTTCGCAGGCATATTGAAGTATAACTTCTAATGTGGATCATTTCCAACTTTTTATAATTATAAAATATTTTATCGGTTCTACAACCTCGTCTATCATAATTTCTAAGCTCAGATCTAACAATAGTAGTGAAACTTTCTAAGCACATTCTTTTTTTGCCAGCAAATAAAGTCGGAAAAGACAATTCTTCTGCATCCTCATCTCCAATCATGTCAAGGGGTCGTTGGCCTTCGCCGGGGGCCATTTGAATTCTTTGCATATTAACCTGATCTGCTTGAATTTCGTCTAACAATGTTTCTTGCCCACCTGGATTTAGCTGCTCTTCTTCTATGTCTTGTTGGGCCTCCTGATTCTCAGTATTTAAAGTGATTTGATTGAACAAAACTCTGTCCTCATTAGTTGCAAAGAATGGCATATTGTTAGGTGCAGTTGAAAGTGAGGACATTATTTGTTCATTAATAGAAATATTATGCTTCTGATAAAGCTCAGTGGAAACTAAAAAGCGCATGGCATCAATAATTTTAAAAGGTCTAATTTTTTCAGCCATGAAATCATGGTTATATTCTAATCTACGTTTGAGGTGGAGCTGAACAACCTCAGCTTCATGAAAAGCTCTTGGGAGAGAGGTGACGACATTGGCGGTAGGAATGGGAACATTCACAATAGCTCCTTTAATTGCACTTTGACGCTCATGCCCCAATGACTTTATTATCATAAATGGAAGACGTGGAGAAATTAGTCGTTCTTCTAAGGGAGTCAAATCTTTTAAGCATTGGGGAAGGATTGGGAAATCTAGGCCATTAGTAATGGAATTTTTTGGCAGCCTACCTGATTTTATAGTGCGACTGCATGACTTACAAAACTTGTAGGTACTATCTTCAGAAGGAAATTCTCTCGATAAAAACAAAATCTGTGCACTATACGAATTATTTTCTTCAATATATTGAGATCTAATCTTGTCCACTTGATGTGGAAACCGAAGCCCCTTGCAGCAAAGGCAAAGTTGGTCAGGGCCTTGTTTAACTATTTTATTAAAAGCACTTATTTTGTAATCTAATCGACAATGGGCTGATCGGGGGTTATTCTCTTGCTCTAGCCCACTAGGCTCTTGCGCGGCTGCTTCTCTTGCTAGTCTCCTTGCATTTTGCCTATTAGCTGAATTCCTGCTCTGCTCAGCTAGCCTACGCAAACGATTGCTACGTATTCGAGCTCTCTGAGCTCTATTTTGCTCTCGCATCAAAATACTAAGCTCAAGCTCCTGTCGGCGTAAAGATCTAGCCAGCCTTCTACGAATCTGTTCATAAACTCTGTTATGTTCGTTTTGTCTACGCGTTCTCCTACGGGAACTGTCCACCACTTGCTCCCCCTCACGTATTTGTAAATTGGTCCGTCTTCGTGCTCGTTGAATTGTATTTTGTCCCTGTTCGTTTATCCTTATATCGTCGTTTTGTCTCCTAGTTGCCCGACGCGATGTGTCTACCACTTGTTCGGCCTGCCGAACTTGTCTATTCGTTCGTCTTTGTGCTCGTTGCGTTGTGGTTTGTGATTGTTCGATTCTCCTAACACTTTCATTTCCTCTCCTTACTGCCCGACGCGAACTGTCCACCGCTTGTTCGGCTTGCCGAACTTGCATATTTGTACGTCTCCGTGCTCTTTGAATTGTATTTTGTCCCTGTTCGTTTGTCCTTATATCGTTGATTTGTCTCCTAGTTGCCCGACGCGAACTGTCTACCGCTTGTTCGGCTTGCCGAACTTGTGTATTTGTACGTCTGCGTATGTGGTTTATCGTATTCTGTCTCTGTTCGATTCTTCTTATTTCTATATCTTGCCTGCGAGCTGCTCTTCGAACAGTGTTTGTTGATTGTTCAGTAATTCTATAGTCCTCGTCGTTTCGACGAATTCTTTGGGACTCTGCATTTAAACTTAATTCTCTTTCTACGTATTCAACATTTTCACGAAGAATCCTATTTCTAATTACCTGCGCTCGCATTCTTTGTGATGCAGTCACCCTAGTCAAACGCGGCATTTTAAATTTGTAAGTTGAAGATTTAAAATTAAAAACCGTGAAATATATAATTTTTGGTATTTTATAAAAAGCTGCAAACTTAAAAGTTTATTGAAAAACTTTAAGTATCGAATTTACCGATATTTGTTTATATGTCAAATTTAATTAATCTTAAATTGAATTTAAATATATTATGTATATAATTATATATTGTATATATAAAGGCACTAAGTGTTATTATAAAATTATATAATAATAAAATTCAAATTATTTTGCATAAATAATTGTTATAATTGATGTGTTAAAATGCCACACAAGACTGCGACGCTAGCATGACCGCTTGCCAATTGATTGCAAAATAATTTAAGATATATTAATATATTTTGTATGTAAATGAAAGTTATTTATGAAAGTTGTAAGTGTAGTAGTAGAATTAGAATGTTAACTTATCTTTTTAGTTATTAATTAAAATTAAACAGAACTTGAATCGACCGATTAAATCGCGTTGTCAAATTAGGCAAAAGGCGTAAAAAAGTAAAGTAGTTTGAAAATTTATAATAAATAAAGAAAAATTTAATTAAGTAGTCTTAAAAAGACTTCTTAAGTGAATACCGTGTGCAGCAGACCGCTGCTGTGTATCCACTTTTAGACGCTACATATAAACAAACATATGTATGTCAACACACACAATGGCACTGTTCACTGTATTCACTCGCGATTGTTTAATTTAAAATTTCTCACAGTTATATCAATTTCTGATATTATTTATATTTAATTAAAAGTAATGGTATTTTAAATAAAAAGAATGTATAATTTTAATATTGATGTTGAGAATTTGCGAAATATGATGCGTTCGATTAAAGCGTTCGTTTCAAATTGAGTAAAAAGAGAGCAAAGACACATACACGCTAAAAGTAACGGGACTAACTAATTTTGAGTGTAGCGTTTGCGTTGCATTTCTATGTATTAGTGTGGTTAGCAGCCAAACAAATCAAATTCTATTTTACTGGCAACTCTGGCAACTCAACAACTAATAACAACAGACTACATATGATTAGAATTCCACTTACTGGCAGCGCTAAATTTTGCGTAATTTGGAGCCTTGGAATTAAGCGTTCCCTTCAAATTGAGCAAAAACAGAAAGTAAGTAAAAATTCGCGCAAAACTTAAAGGCACTTACGCTTTTTGAACATTGCATATGCATTGCATTTCTATGCGTAGGTGTATCTTGTCTGGCAACGCTTAAAAATATGCCAAAACGAGTGCATTATGTATGTACATATGCGATCAAGCAAGAATACACAAAACATATATTCACAAAAACGATAGTGATCAGAAAAGTGTACTGCCCCAGCACATAGTTTATAATATATGTAAGCTGTGTACATTTTTGTAATCCTAACGCAATCGCGATATTTGCATATTTATACAATGTAAGAGACCGTGCAGCGCCATCTAGATTCTAAACGGACCCAAGTGTTTACCTATCGATTGATAAGCTGCAAAAGATCACACTAGATGGCGCCACACCCTATTTGATAAGGATTAGAATTCAGCTTTTTATAGTAAATCCTTAGCTAGGAAAACTTACGTTACGTTCAATTAAATGAATATTTATACTCAGATATTTCCAATTGAAAGAGGTGGAGGCTAGGGGCAAAAGGTGTTGTGTGGGTTGCAATTTTTTGACGCAGATCTTGGAAAAAAACATCTAAGTTTGCACCAATTTTGCGAATGTAGTTCAAAAACGGTTTTAGGCGGCTAGGGCGGTATGGGTGGGCGTGCCATCCAAAATTTTTATACAGATCTTTGTGGGATGTTAATTGCTATCTTCATACGTAATTTGGTGACTCTAGCTCGAATTTTACAAAAAGTGGGGAATGGGGGGCTTGGGGCGATATGGGTGGGTGTGGCATCCAAGTTTTTGCTGCAGATCTATGAGGAATGTCAATTGCTATCTTCATACCAAATTTGGTGACTCTAGCTCGAAGCTTGTAAAAAGTGAGAAAAGGGGGGGCTGGGGGCGTTATGGGTAGGCATGGCATCCAAATTTTTGATGCAGATCTTTGTGGAATGTCAATTGCTATCTTCATACCAAATTTGGTGACTCTAGCTGAAAGTTTGTAAATGGTGGGGAAAGGGGGGCGGAATGGGTGGGCTTGGCTCCAAAACTTTGATGCAGTTTTTTGGGGATCGCTACTAGATATCTTCCCACCAAATTTGGAGGCTCTAGCTCCACAACTCTGGAAGATACACGCATTCCCGTTTTTGACGAAGCGTTGGGGTGGATGGGGGTAGCTAGGGCAGTGTCGGTGGGCGTGGCATCCAAACTTTTGATGCAGTTTTTAGGGGGTCATCATCACCTATCTTGGCACCAAATTTGGTGGCTATAGCTCAAAAACTGAGGGAGATATATGCTTTTTTGACTTTAAAATTCGGGTGGCTGGGGGCGGAATGGAGGGGCGTGGCTCCAAAATTTTTGATGCAGTTTTTTGGGGGTTGCTAGTAGCTATCTTTTTACCAAATTTGGTACTTCTAGCTGTAAGGATGTGCGAAATATGTGGATTTATCGGTTTTGAGTTATCGAATTTATCGATTTGCCAGCCCCCCAGTTATCGTAGAACCCCCATCTTGACACTTTAATTTACTATCCCATAGATAAAGAGAATTGGAAAGTTTCAAGTCTCTAGCTTGAAGGGTGTGGAAAAAACTTGCACACATACGGACGGACAGACGGACAGACACCATGACGGACATTGCACAAAACCAATATACTCTTTACCTTCGGTATCGAGTATAAATATTAAGAATCAAATGCAGCTTTTAAAAAGTATATTTGTGATTTAGCAATTGACATTTGCCGGCCAGTCACATGACTTAATATTCGGATCATAAACTAGGCCAGCAGAGCAAATAAAGTTCACCTCACATTCGCACTGGCAGACAGTATATGATCCACTGCAGGCATTCTTGGTAGCGGCGAACATAGCACCATCGCGCTGTCCTACGCAGCTACCCTTGCTCTCACAATAGGTACCTGACGGACCGGAAGTGAGACCACTCGGTGGAGGACTGCCATCATCGCACATAACATTTTCGGGAAAGTCGCATTCCTTTGTCATGTTATTGAACTGAAGGTTGTTGGGGCAAGTCTGCTTGATCGCTATTCCGTAGAGACATTGAATAAATGCAGAGCAGTTCTTGTCGACAGATCCCAACCAGTTGTTGGGAACATCACAGCACTCGAGATCGCAAACTTTGGGAATGCACTCGCCTTCAGTATCGACAACACAAGTCTTAAGATACGTGTTAAAATATGTCTGGTTCGCACAGTTTCTCTTCACCAAAACGTTGTCCACACATTGGAAATAGCCAGCACAGTCGGCGGGATTACTTTGAAGCTCTCCATCTTTGCAAGTGGAGTTTTCATTGCATTGTCCTCTGTTCTGTTCACACATTCTTGTGTAAGAGTTCCAGTAGAGTCCGGTAGCACAGGATGCTGGTACATACTGACCGTTTGTGCACACTTGGTATTTGGTACAATCAGAGGCATCTGGCTTGTTATCTTCATTATTGCAAGTTATAGGCTTGCATTGGTCGAGTTTCTGTTCACACTTCCTTGTTTTAGAGTTCCAGTAGAGTCCGGTAGCACAGGATGCTGGTACATACTGACCGTTTGTGCACACTTGGTATTTGGTACAGTCAGAGGCATCTGGCTTGGTATCTCCGTTTTTGCATGTTTCAGACTTACATTGGCCGTTGTTCTGTTCACACTTCCTTATATTAGAGTTCCAGTAGAGTCCGGTAGCACAGGATGCTGGAACATATTGACCGTTTGTGCACACTTGGTATTTGGTACAGTCAGAGGCATCCGGCTTGGTATCTTCATTATTGCATGTTTCAGACTTACATTGGCCGTTGTTCTGTTCACACTTCCTAGTTTTAGAGTTCCAGTAGAGTCCGGTAGCACAGGATGCTGAAACATAATCACGGTTTATGCACACCTGGTATTTGGTACAGTCAGAGGCATCTGGCTTGGATTCTTTATTATTGCAAGTTACAGGCTTGCATTGGCTGTTGTTCTGTTCACACTTTCTTGTGTAAGAGTTCCAGTAGAGTCCGGAAGCACAGGATGCTGGTACATACTGACCGTTTGTGCACACATAATATTTGGTACAGTCAGAGGCATCTGGCTTGGTATCTCCATTAAGACATTTTTCAGACTTACATTGGTCGTTGTTCTGTTCACACTTCCTTATTTTAGAGTTCCAGTAGAGTCCGGTAGCACAGGATGCTGGAACATACTGACCGTTTGTGCACACTTGGTATTTGGTACAGTCAGAGGCATCTGGCTTGGTATCTCCATTAAGGCATGTTACAGGCTTGCATTGACCGTTGTTCTCTTCGCACTTCCTAGTTTTAGAGTTCCAGTAGAGTCCGGTAGCACAGAATGCTGGTACATACTGACCGTTTGTGCACACCTGGTATTTGGTACAGTCAGAGGCATCTGGCTTGATATCTTTATTATTGCAAGTTACAGGCTTGCATTGGCTGTTGTTCTGTTCACACTTTCTTGTGTTAGAGTTCCAGTAGAGTCCGGTAGCACAGGATGCTGGAACATACTGACCGTTTGTGCACACTTGGTATTTGGTACAGTCAGAGGCATCTGGCTTGGTATCTCCATTAAGGCATGTTACAGGCTTGCATTGGTCGTTGTTTTGTTCACACTTTCTTGTGTAAGAGTTCCAGTAGAGTCCGTTAGCACAGGACGCTGGAACATACTGACCGCTTGTGCACACTTCGTATTTGGTACAGTCAGAGGCATCTGGCTTCGTATCTCCATTAAGGCATGTTACAGGCTTGCATTGGCCGTTGTTCTGTTCGCACTTCCTAGTTTTAGAGTTCCAGTAGAGTCCGGGAGCACAGGATACTGGTACATACTGACCGTTTGTGCACACTTGGTATTTGGTACAGTCAGTGGAATCAAGCTTGGTATCTTTGTCAGTACAAGTTTGCACTTTGCAATTGCATGTACCATTGTTTATTTCACAAACTATCTTTTCCGAGTTCCAGTATTCTCCACTTGAGCACGACTTGCTAACAAATTGACCGTTGCAACAGGCGTAGTACTTTGAGCAGTCATCTTCGTCAAGCTTAGTATCGCTAGGCTTACAGCAATCGTCAGCAACAGCTCCTAAAAACAGTGACATTACAATAAAACATAAGTACCCTGAAAAAGGGAAAGCGTTTTAGAAAAACAAAATTTAAATTAACAAGTGCATTATTGGTCTTACCATAAATTTTTTTTTTTTTTTATTGTATGTCATTTTTGCGCTCCACTTGTTCAATGACTTTTTCCTTGGTCTACTGATTTCCTATACGCTGTGCATCAGCTTTTATATTTCAATGCTTTTAAAATAATTAAATGTTTCTGTTGTGGATGGGATGCAGCGGCCAAAGATAAAATAAAATCAGATTATATCTGCCATATGCAGTATTCGAAAGCGCCAACAGTATTTTATCGAAATGGTTAAAATTAGAAAAAGAAATTGCTTTATCAGCAATCAGCGAAGTATTAAAGCAGTTCATTTTACTTTTCATTCGCAACTATTCAGAGAGTATTGTAGACCGCTTATGCATACTTCTTTATGAAAGAAACCATTTGATACCTACAAATTTACTAAAATCAGCTTTCCAAATATAATTTGACTTAGCAAAAATATTTATTTCTTAAAAAAATCATAAAATTAGAACTAATATAAATAATTACGTTTTTACTTATGAACGGCAATATCCTTCGAAATCGACCACACAAGCCTTGATTGTTGTATCAAAATAGGCGCCAATATTACATTTTTGTCTTACAAATTTTCCCATAACGCATAAGTAGTACGATGCACTATCTTGGGGATCAACTTTAAGCTCGTTTTCAGTACACGTTCCTGCACCGGGGCACCACTGTGAGTTAGGATTCCAATAATTGCCTTTCGAGCAAGACTTATGTGCAAATACTCCACCGCAACAAACAAAATAACTGAGGCGATCGTTAGGATCTCGTACGGCTTCGCTGTCTTTGCAGCAGTAAGACGCACAGGATTCGGAGAAATTCAAAAACAAAAGGCACTGTGAATCACAGTGTAATAAATTTAATTTGTAATCCTTAATGTTTTAAGTCAATAGTATTTTAATTTAAGCTTTACCATATTGTGTTTTTCGTGACTGAGCGAGAAACATTTTTAACTAATTTTCTTGCCCTATACACGTTTACTAAGCGAGTTTGCTGCTCCCTTCACATTTATATATTATTTTCCAATCGTAATAATGAAATTTCGGTCTGATAATAAGCACTGATACTGCAGCATTACACAATGTCCTTATCTAACGTGTAAAAAGAGTCGACAACAAAAATGTAAGCAATTTACAATCAAATAAAAGTATGTGATATGTGTTTGTTGTTTTGAGAAATTTAATAAATTTGGATATGTTTATACTCGATACCGAAGGTAAAGAGTATATTGAGTTTGTGCAATGTCCGTCATGGTGTCTGTCCGTCTGTCCGTCTGTATGAACGCAACTTTTTTCTACACCCTTCAAGCTAGAGACTTGAAACTTTCCAAATCTCTTTATCTATGGGATAGTAAATTAAAGTGTCAAGATGGGGGTTCTACGATAACTGGGGGGCTGGCAAATCGATAAATTCGATAACTCAAAACCGATAAATCCACATATTTCGCACATCCTTACAGCTAGAAGTACCAAATTTGGTAAGAAGATAGCTACTAGCAACCCCCAAAAAACTGCATCAAAAATTTTGGAGCCACGCCCCCCATTCCGCCCCCAGCCCCCTCGAATTTTAAAGTCAAAAAAAGCCTATATCTCCCACAGTTTTTGAGCTATAGCCACCAAATTTGGTGCCAGGATAGGTGATGATGACCCCTCAAAAACTGCATCAAAAGATTGGATGCCACGCCCACCAATACCGCCCTAGCTTCCCCCATCCGCCCCAACGCTTCGTCAAAAGCGGGAATGCGTGTATCTTCCAGAGTTGTGGAGCTAGAGCCACCAAATTTGGTAGGAATATAGCTGGCAACGACCCCCAAAAATCTGCATCAAAGTTTTGGAGCCACGCCCTCCATTTCGCCCCCCTTTCCACACTTTTTACAATTTTCGAGCTAGAGTCACCAAATTTGGTATGAAGATAGCAATTGACATTTTACAAAGATCTGCATCAAACATTTGGATGCCACGCCCACCCTTACCGCCCCCGGCCCCCCTTTCCCTACCTTTTACAAATTTTGAGCTAGAGTCACCAAATTTGGTATGAAGATAGCAATTGACATTCAGAAAGATCTGCAACAAAAATTTTGATGCCACAACTACCCATACCGCCCCAGCCCCCCCTTTCCCCACCTTTTACAAACTTTGAGCTAGAGTCACCAAATTTGGTATGAAGATAGCCGGTGGCATCCCCATCTGCATCGGAGAATCTTTAAGGCAGCGTAAACCCCTGCCGCATCCGTACCCTTTTGCATTCAGGCCTCTTTTTACCGGTTTTAATTCTGGTATCGAGTATGCCGCAGTCGGTTGCGTCCGACTGCAACGTTTCCACTTGTTTTTTCTTGGGTTGGGTTGAAAGGGTCGGTATGGAGCAGCCTTTTGAAGATTTAAATTCAAGTCATTTTTCAGTCTTTCGCGAAGTATTTTATTCTGGATATTTCGTACTTGGAGCAGAAAAATACTTATACCGATCATAAGGTTGTACTAAACCAGTTGTACAACTTTAAATACTCTTTTACTCGGCATTTTAAATGATTGCTCAATCAATACGGCTATCAATGTCTGCAATGCAAAAAACCTAACTTTTTTCAGCTATGCAAAAATAAGAGTAAGTGTTCTAGACGAAAAATGTAAATTTGTTAGACTTATTTTGTTATTGTTGTACCTTGTTATACTCGTTACCGAAGGTCAAGACTATATTGGCTCTGTGCAATGTCCGTCATGGTGTCTGTCCGTCTGTATGAACGCAACTTTTCCAACACCCTTCAAGCTAGAGACTTGAAACTTTCCAATTCTGTTTATGTAAATTAAAGTGCCAAGATTGGGGTACTACGATAACTGGAAGCCGGCAAATCAATAAATTCTATAACTTAAAACCGATAAATCCACATATTTCGCACATCCTTACAGCTAGAACTACCAAATTTGGTGAGCAGATAGCTACTAGCGACCCCCAAAAAACTGCATCAAAAGTTTTGGAGCCACACCCACCCATTCCGCACCCAGCCCCCCAGCATTTTAAAGTCAAAAAAGCCTATATCTCCCACAGCTTTTGAGCTAGAGTCACCAAATTATGTGCCAAGATAGGTGATAATAACGCCACGCCCACCCATACCACCCCCAATCCTCCATCCACCACCTTTTACAAACTTTGAGCTAGAGTTACCAAATTTTGTATGAAGATAGCAACTGACATTCCACAAAGATCTGCAGCTAAAATTTTGATGCCACGCCCACTCATACCGCGCCCAGCCCCCCTTTCCCCATTTTTTACAATTTTTGAGCTTGAGTCACCAAATTTGGTTTGAAGATAGCAATTGACATTCCACAAAGATCTGCAGCTAAAATTTTGATGCCGCGCCCACCCATACCGCCCCCAGCCCCCCTTTCCAAATTCTGTATGAAGATAGCAATTGACATGCCACAAAGATCTGCATCAAAAATGTGGATGCCACGCCCACCCATACCACGCCCAGCCCCCCTTTTCCCCGGTTTTGGTTTTTCTCTAAACCATCGATGAACCATCCTTCACCATGGTGACATCATTGTCTGTAACAATAGAGGTCACTTTTTGGAACACATTCCACCCAACCAATACAGTCTTAATCGTATCCGCAATATTAGCGGCTGTATGGTTGGTGGGGTCCAATAATTTTTGGGTAGCGAGAATTGCCGACTTTAAATCAAATGTTTTATTGACTAAATGGCAGGTTATGGTAATATAGCCATCATTGGCACACGATGTCCAAAGATCGGTTGTAATAGCAAAAAACTCGATAATTTCTAGAAGGGTCTGAAGCTTGATATTCAAAATTGAGTATTCCGAGGGTAGAACCACCTCACGGAGGTGAGTCCGGCTAGGTAGCTTGTATCGTGGGTCTAACTCTTCCACTAATTCAACGAAGCCCTTGACTTCGACAATACTGAAAGGTTGGACGTCAACACATACCATATTCATGACTTTTTTGTCCAGGGTTTTTTTTTTTTAAAGAATTTTTTGCATAATATATCTCTTTTTTTAAAAACGTTTCCATTATTTTTGGCACTGGCTCACTTTGTTTTTGAAGACGGTCCGGGTGCACACGATTCAAATGTTCTAATAAGTTTGATGTGTTTCCGGCCGTCTTTAAATGTTTGTGGCAGTACATACAGATGCCGAAGTTTTTATCCTCGCTCCTTTTAAAGTGGTCCCACACGATCGAAGTTTCCCGCTTTCGCTTTGGAGACACCTCATGGTTCTCTTTCGATGTTCCTAAACAATGAAGTTCATTAGTATTAGTTGACTTTCACAAGAGCATGAAAGAATTTCACAACAGCATGAAAGAATTTCACAATGAAAGATATAACTTACTTTTGAGGAATTTATCCATTGATTTTTTTGCAACCGTCGAACGCTACCAACACCACCTTTTAATGTAGTCCAAATCTAGAAAAAAAACATTATAATTAATATAAAATGAAAAAATATAAGTTGTTGCAGAGTTGTCTTTGAAAACCATCGATTATTGAACAAAAGCCATCGATGGTTGCCTCAAAATGAAGCCATCGATAACATCGATGGTTCCATCGATGGTTTTCCACCTCTAGAAGCATTGCTTGCAGCTGTTACCCCTCTACTCCCTTTGCCCACAAACGAATGCTTCAGACGCAAAAACTTCATCGTGACAAAGGAGTCTAACATATAGTGTTGGGCACTAGTGCCAATTTAGCTATTTCCCCGCTAGAACTAGCGGGTTAACATTGGCAAATGCGGTATGAATTGTTAATTAGCGGCTAGCGGGAATTATAGCTATTTTTCAATCAAAATTGGATTGATTTTAGCTTTTTAAAAACATCTGGTAACTTCATGTATTTTCATGCTTTACTATGCCACACTTAAATCGTTTGTAGTATTTTTTCCATTTAAATGGCAAAAAACATCGATAAGCCAAAAGAGCATTAAATTTTTTTGTTTTTAAGTTTAGTACGCAGGAACTAGAACTATTTCTGATAGAAATTTACACAATATTTCTAGTGTGTATGCTAAGACCCTGTGTGCCCCTTAAAAATACCGGGAAAATCCCAAAAACGCAAAAAAAAAATGGCAAAACGAAAAGGTGAAAGAGTAACACGGGCACACTTGTGTTTACATTTAATTGCCTGCATTTTAATTGAATTTTTTATAAACACAATTTGCATCCATATGCTTTGCGTGTGTAAGGTCCCAAATGCTATTGTTTTCCCTCACTGCGTTGATTAATTTTATCTTATCGTCGTTTAAATATTGTTTTACACCACTTTTATCATTTTTGCCACTCAAAATTCCCTCCATTTGACAATTGACGCCTAGAAATAATGTGCTGCTCATTTTTTCTAGCAGAAATTTAGCTGTTCAAAGCAATCCACACGATCCACTTCAATGTAATCGATGTGGCAACTCTCAACATTTTTTGAGTATACATTTCTAGCTGCTGCATACACTCATTAGAAATATCTCTAGAAATTATGCCCAGATATTATTTCTAGCGCTTTTTTTTATATGGAGTTTGAAACAGCTAGAAATATTTCTAGTTCCTGCGTACTAAGCTTAATTCGAAAAATTTTTTGTCCCGGTACATATGTGGACATCCTAGTGAATATATATAACGTAATAAAATAAACATAATATATATATAAAATATATATAGCCTAAAATGTAAACGTATATGAAAGCAAGAATCTTAGTTTTTATTTATTAATAAATTTGTGCATCACCCATTCTGCCCCCCTTTCTCCACCTTCTACATACTTTGAGCTAGAGTCACCAAATTTGGTATGAAGATAGCAATTGACATACCACATAGATCTGCATCAAAAATTTGGATGCCACGCCCACCCATACCACGTCATGCCCCCATCCACCACTTTTTTCAAACTTTGAGCTAGAGTCACCAAATTAGGTATGAAGATAGCAATTGACATTTCACAAAGAACTGCGTCAAAATGGGTGCCACGCCCACCCATACCACCCCCAGCCTCCCTTTCCACATTTAGTACAAACTTTGAGCTAGAATCACCAAATTTGGAAAGATGACAGCTGGTGGCATCCCCATCTGCAACGGATAATTATTAAGGTAGCGTATACCCCTGCCGCATCCGTACCCCATTGAAATCAGGCCTCTGTTTACCGGTTTTAATACTGGTAACGAGTATACCGCAGTCGGTTGCGTCCGACTGCAACGTTTCCACTTGTTTTACTATGATTTTTTGGCAAAACAAAACGCAATAACATCATATACAAAAGCATTGCACAGCGCATTAAAAATAAAAGCATGCAAAAATCATTTGAGCAGGAGAAGACAAAGTTGCGGGCATTAAAAAAATTTTCATGGAAGCGAAAAAAAACAATTTAGTAAGTGGCGCTAGAAGAAACACCTGTGCGATTTTTCATGAGCTCAACGAGCTGTATGGAGCGCGTTCAGTGGCTACGGCTGTTGGGGTCGACACCTTAGACGATTCCATAGAATATATTATTGAGCCGGAGAATATTGGGGTTGAGGTGTTCGACCTCACGATAGGAGAGAACGATGAAAATGCCATTTCCGAAACTTCCATTGTCGGGAGACGCCAAACTCCATGTAAAAACAGCTTTAACGTTCTCATTGCAATTTAATAATAAATATTTAATTTAAGACATAAAAAAATGTTTTGCGAGTTTTGGAGGACATGTCCAAGAACTTTAATGATGGTTTGGACGCCAGTTCATAGAGGTTTTGGACAAATCTGATGAAAAGTTTGCGGAAAAGATGCAAAAATATTAAAAGAAGATCGCGAGGAAACTGAAAATTTTATGACAAATCTTTTAAATAATTTACAAAGCAACTTATACAACATAGTTTGTATTGTTTTCTTTATGTAGCATAACTTTTAATAAGTTGTTAGTTGTTAAGCAAGTATTCTTTTATGTGTTGCCCTAAATAATTGGCGTTATATTCCACCGACACACAGCCTGATTATTTATCCAGTCAGAGGGCTGTTCCAATTCGCTTAATAAAGCCAGATCAGGGCTCGGCCTGAATTGTTTTTTGCGCAGCTCAACATAACTATGAACTGTTCGCAACCGCGGTCTTAATAACGTCAAGGCAGCAAGTTCACTTGCATTAAAATTTTCTTGCGTTTGGCCTGTGCTAAATTCCATCCACGTCTTAAACTTTAAGACTTAAAGCCTTCATGTGCTCCATACTCCGTACTAAAAGACAACGGACCATCTGCGATGTTCGCGCAAGCAGTTTAATTAAAAAAAACCTTGTGCTGATGTGTTGCCACTTTTTTCATATGAAGCTGCCAAATCATTTTATAATTTTCATAGGTGGCTCCCCCTTCAACAAAATCATGATATTTATAAAATAGCATAAACAGGCGTATTTTAAAAAGCGTGATTTAAAAAAATCATGATATCAGCAAGCATAAACGTAGTAATTGATGCATTAAAAAAAACTTGGCCCCCGAATTTGGCGTGGAAAAGTTAGGAGTATCAAGCTCGTATTAGTTTCAAAAAGATCATGACCCAAATCCCATGATACATAATACGAAAATGTATCTTGCATACAATAGGACACATTTGCTGAAAACTCCAGCGCAGAGTCCTGACCTCAATCCAATTGAGCATTGCTGGCATACACTTGCCAGAAAAAGTTTGCGTACAGGCTCAATGCAAAACTTTAACTGCAAAAAAACATGACTTGCAATCATGATCAAAATGATATTTTTTAGTGAAAAACACATTAATTACAAACAAACGTTAAAAGCTCTCAGTGGGAGCTTTCGATCCTGCCGAGCGTTGCACCGTTAGAAAGCTCTACAATTAGCAAAACGGTACAAAGTTAGTGCAAATCGTGTAAAAAACATTATAATTAAATTTGGAGAGACATGTTCTATAAAAGATTTGCCAAAAACTGGAAGAAAAAAAGGTCCACAGGATGATAGTGTTGATAAGAATGTTATAAAATTACTTCACAAAGATCCCACGTTGTCTGTTTGGGATTTGATAAAGAAAGCCCATACTAGTGCAAGTATGGTTCAACGAATAAAGCAACGGCATAACATACAAAAAACAAAAAGTTCCCAAAAAATATCTCCGCCAAGTATAAGTCGGCAAAACGAGAGTGCGTAAGCTCTATGATCGCTTGCTCACTGATGCAGTTGAATGCGTTATTATGGACGACGAAACATACGTAAAAATTTTTATACAAAAACTAAAGGTGGAGAGATTGACGATTCAGTGTCCAAAATTCAAGTGGATAAATTTGGAGAGAAAGTGCTGATATGGCAGGCCATTTGCACCTGTGGCTTAAAAACAAGCCCATTTTTCACAAAGGGCACAATTAACGCTGACGTTTATCAGAAAGACTTACTTGACACTAAAACAGTGTTGTCCAAAGTTTGAAAAGGCAGCCACGCGTGGTTGGCAAGAAAAATTCTGCCGGCGTAGCAGCCGACACATGTATAGGGAGAGAGAATATGTGTGTTCTTTAAATAGAACGCTCGGCAGCTTGTTCTCTTACGATGCGCGTGTTCGGCTGCATTTGCTCTCTCGACTCATGTGTTCGGCTGAAGCTCAAAAGTCAAACGCGCAGTCATTCGCTATGCTGCATTGCAAAAAAATGTTTCACGTTGCCTTCGAGTTTCGCTGCTTCGCACACAAGCGCAACGCTTTCATTGTGTGAGTTTGGACACCACTGCACTAAAAACATCAAATTTGTGTCAAAAGAGGAGAACCCACCAAATTGCACAGAGCTTCGTCCCATTGAGAGATTTTCGGCCATAAAGCGCAACTTAATAAAGAACGGCAGTCTCTCCGAAAACATGAAGGACTTTAAAAAAAACTGGATGCGTGCAGCCGGCAGGGTTACCGAAGAGGGTGTGCAAAACCTGATGAGAGGGGTTAAACAAAAAATTCGATTGAAAATAAGAGGCTAAATTATTTTTTAAATTTTCTTAATGTAAATTTAAAGTTAAAGTTTTTCCCCAAAATACAAAACATAAATATGTTGAAATCGAATAAAAAACTTGAAAGTTATACTAGATATTATGTGTGCAGTTTCTTTTCGGCACATTCCTTATAATACTCGTTACCGAAGGTAAAGAGTATATTGGTTTTGTGCAATGTCCGTCATGGTGTCTGTCCGTCTGTCCGTCCGTATGGTTGCAAGTTTTTTCCACACCCTTCAAGCTAGAGACTTGAAACTTTCCAATTCTCTTTATCTATGGGATAGTAAATTAAAGTGTCAAGATGGGGGCTCTACGATAACTGGGGGGCTGGCAAATCGATAAGTTCGATAGCTCAAAACCGATAAGTCCACATATTTCGCACATCCTTACAGCTAGAACTACCAAATTTGGTAAGGTGATAGCTACTAGCAACCCCCAAAAATTTGCATCAAATATTTTGCAGCCACGCCCACCCATTCCGCCCCAAGCCTCCCCGCATTTTAAAGTCAAAAAAGCCTATATCTCCCACAGTTTTTGAGCTGTAGCCACCAAATTTAGTGCCAAGATAGGTGATGATGACCCCCCAAAACCTGCATCAAAAGTTTGGATTCCACGCCCACCAATACTGCCCTAGCTGCCCCCATCCGCCCCAACGCTTCGTCAAAAACGAGAATGTGTGTATCTTCCAGAGTTGTGGAGCTAGAGCCACCAAATTTGGTAGGAAGATAGCTGGCAACGACCCCCAAAAATCTGCATCAAAGTTTTGGAGCCACGCCCACCCATTCCGCCTCCCTTTCCCCACCTTTTACAAAATTTGAGCTAGAGTCACCAAATTTGGGATGAAGATAGCAATTGACATTCCACAAAGATCGCATCAAAAATTTAGATGCCACACCCACCCATTCCGGCCCAGCCCCCTCTCCCCATCATTTACAATTTTTGAGCTAGAGTCACAAAATTTGGTATGTAGATAGCAAGTGACACTCCACAAAGATCGCTTCAAAATTTAGATGCCACACCCACCCATTCCGGCCCAGCCCCCTTTCGCCACTTTTTTCAAACTTTGAGCTAGAGTTACCAATTTTGGAAGGAAGATAGCTGGTGGCATCCCCATCTGCATCGGAGAACCTTTAAGGCAGCGTGGGTGTGGCCCTTGTAGACTTGTAGTTGCAATTCTTTTAGATCGTCACAGCTTTAATCACACTAAATGCTGCAAACGGCAGGGGTGGGCGCTTAGATTTTTAATCTAGTAAAAATGTTAAGATCAGTGATTTTCCGCAGCGTTTTTTCAGTGAGTTTTTGTCCAAATGACATATCTTTATGATGTACAAAATTTGAAATAAGTACCAATTTTATCATATTTTAATTAAAATATTATAACATCACTTATATGGAATACTATTTAATTTTCCGAATTATACCAGGAGTTATCGTAGGAATTCATCAGAATTGCATTGAAGTGCAGGTTTAACTACCTAAACCAATACAATAAATAATATGTTTCAATGACTGGTTTGCTTGTTTCCCTTTTGTAGAATTAAACGTCATTCCTTATCAAAATTTAAAGGTATAAGTCAGTTCTTAAGAATTGATATATTTACACTTGTTATTGGAGTGGGCGCCAAATCGCAAATAATTATACCGCTCTTATCATAGAGCGATATGCGTTAACCAAATTTAGCTAACAATTTGATTCCCTTTTCTTTTTAAAGTAAGGTAATAAAATAAAATTGTCCAAGATCGTACTAAGCCAAAATTTATCTAGGTCATACAGTGCCAAAAATCTTCCAAAAAATATCGAAAAAAGTAAGTCAGTAAAAAAAAAAAACACACACCGTTGTTGATTTTTGGGTATACGGGTGGCGTAAGCTGATATCATTGCAATGTGACATGTCGAATCTTATCTAAAGTAATACCGTAAATAGTTTCTTAATATATGGCCACCTACCGAAACTGCGACAAACAAATTGCAAGTAAGGTACACTCTCTCAACTGTTGTCTTGTAATGCCCATTGAGTATATAATGCCAAATTTTAAATTGCAAACAGCTAGTTGGTTTGGGTTTTCTCAACAGACAAGGCGTTCAAATGATGCAAGGTGCCAAAAACTAATTGTGTTCCATTTGTGATAAATTATAATAATACTTCTTTGGCTTTGGCAGGAAACTATGTGAAAATTCTGCTGCTGGCATTGGCTGCCCAGCTGGAGGTCAGCATTCAAACCGAGTATCTGAACAGTGGTAAGGATACTTGCCGACTATTTCCGGATGGCACAACGATACGCAAGCCAGGCTACTGCAATCGTTATATTGTCTGCAAGAACTCTGTCAGCACAGAGGGCGGCATATGCGAGGGTACTACACCATTTTTCAATCTGGCCAAAGGCAGCTGTCAAAAGTCACTTGAGACCACTGATACTTATTGCAAACCGGCGTGCACATCAAAGACCCAGGGCTACGTTGGAGACACTTTCAACTGTGCCAATTGGTACTACTGCGATAAAGATAAGCCTTTGAGCAGTGGTGTTTGTGCTCACGGCATGCACTTTGACCAGACAAAGCAGGTTTGCGCTTATCCCAAGGATGTCACGTGCAATGCCAAGTTTGAAATCTGCCAAATTGCGCCTGCTGGAGTTACGGTTAAGGACGAGCTCAACTGCAATTCGTATTTTAGTTGTAAAGCTGGTAATATTAAACATAATATTTGCGATTCTGGACTGTATTACGACGTGACAACAGCAAAATGTATCAAGAAGTCGTTGGTTAAATGCGAAAAACATCCGCTTCCGAAAGATGTTTGCGGCACAAAGAAGCTGGCAAAACGAAAAAAATTCGTTGCTGATGGCGCTACCTGTCGCGGCTATTTTTATTGCCATGATTTAGGCTCCGGAGTACCGGATCCTGATCCGGACTGGCACCAGTGCCCCCTTGGTAACTTTTTCAACGAGGAGCTCGAACTTTGTCAAGATAAGAGCGCTCGCAAGTGCTCCGATGATCGTTGCGACGGACGAGAAAGTGGCTTTGAATTAGCGCAGATTATGGGCTGCCAGAATTACTTTGAATGTGAGAATGGCGCGGAGAAAACACTTTTCAAGTGCGAAGATAATATGTATTTTGATATGAAAACTGAGTTATGTACATCGGAGCCAAAGCATTATGGTATCTGCAGTTAAACTTTATTCAAAATATAAATTTGTAAAGACTTTGAACTATTATCATTATCTTCCCAAAACATAAGAATTCAATTAGAAGGAGCTAAAAGAAACACAGTATTTGCTTTTATTGCCATCTTAGTTGATTATTCCGTTAGAGACCAATAATAAATTTTGCTTAGAGTTACACAGTACGACCTCGCTCAACGCAACCTATTAAAATTTGGCCAATTGCGAGAACTGAGGTGGTTGCAAAAACCGAGGGAAAATTTTCTGTTATCTAAAAAAAGATGCCTTTGCAAATCATTTTAATGAAAGTAATAAAGTAATAAATCTGTGCTCGAAGCAAGGATTTCGATTTATTTTATTTATTTTTTAAGAAACTGAGAAATTTAACTGTATATATATTTTTCTTAACAGCTGTTTCGTGAAAATCTCGAAGTTACAAAATGTCATTTAGTGGCAGTTCCGTCAAATCAGCCCGTTGAATGCAAGTGTTAAAACAATAAATTACAGTTTGCAATTTAATTTTGGGTAAAGCCACAACAATATCAATGGTGCTTTTGTCTGCACTTTCGATTTCATCCACTGCAGCTGAAGATCTTCGCTTTTGATTTCGGCTGTAACTTCACGAAGATGACGACCCAAAACGAACTGCATCAAAGTTTTGAAGCCATGCCCACCCATTCCACCCCCAGCCACCCCACATTTTTACTTCAAACAAGTAAGAAGGCTCTAGTCGGGAGAGCCCAACTAGAAGATACCCTGAACCCAGTTACAACAAATATATTATATTAATACTGACTTATTTTCAATCTATTATCTTCGATATCTCCGGTGTTTCTTGACCAATTTGGACGAAATTTTCAAAAAAAGTTCTATCGTTACTCATTATTTCAACACCCATTTTTACATTTTTCAAATTCGATATTTTTATTAATCGTTCACATGTGCGTATCGAAAACCAGAATAGTTATCGATAATTTGAAACAAACTTGTTCTGCCTATGGTATAGGAAAACTTATATTCAAAATCTGAAGTCGATCACATGTGTATATCGGAAACCAGAATAGTTATCGATAATTTGAAGCAAACTTGTTCTGCTCATGGTACAGGAGAACTTATATCCAAAATCTGAAGTCTCTAGCTCTTGTAGTCTCTGAGATCCACGCGTTCATACAGACAAACAGACGGACAGACGGACGGACAGACGGACATGGCTATATCGACTCGGCTGTTGATGCTGATCAAGAATATATATACTTTATGGGATCGGAGATGCTTCCTTCTGCCTGTTACATACTTTTGCACAAAACCATTTTACCCTTATTTACATATTTTATGGGTTAAGGGTATAAAAAAATGTTGCATGAAAAAACTTCATCGTGTAAATGCGACCAGATTTGCGTAGAAGTTTTAAAGCAGAATGAAAAAAAAACTTCATCAAAAAACTTCATCGTGCAAAAGGCGTCTTATATAAATTCAATATATTTATTGCAACTGGGTTCAGGGTATCTTCTAGTCGGGCTCTCCCGACTAGAGCCTTCTTACTTGTTTTTGTTTAATTCTTATAAAAAAGATTCCAAGCACAGTAAAAATAATTTTAAAACATTTTAGGGAGTGCGCTTACGTTTAGTCAAAGTCAGCTGTATTAGTGTTGCATTGGTAATCGCAAAAAAGGCGGAAATGCTTCTTCGACTTTCAGCGTGCATAAAACTTTATATTTTGCAAATGTGAAAAGCTTCGTTATTTAAAAAATTCAAGAAGGTATGTTAAATAAGGTGTTTACATAGATTTTGTAGTTCTTCTGATTTATTGTCCAATTGTCCAATGTGTTGCTATGTGTATTTCTGGATCGAAACTAAAACTTATTTGCGCGTTTGGTGCAATGTAACTTTTGAGTCGAGAAAGGTATTTGAAATGTTTAAATAACAAGCTGTGTACTAATCTTCGCTTAATCCAATATTAAAAAGACTTATTGCTCATTTTTGCTCCTTTACGAAATAATCGACATCTTGCAGTTACACACGAGTTCTGCAATTCCATTCTGCTGGTGTGAAGCAGCCGACTGTCGACAAGAAAGTGCAGTAAAAAATTATATCGTGCAGAAAATAGGCAGAGACAATATTTAGCGCGATCAACTTGAAGTAATTGAGCTTGAAAGTCAAACAATTTGTTAGATAAATTAAGTGAGGTTAAGAATAAACTTGAGAAAAATTACCCTTTGCTATTAAGTATTGATGAAGCATTAGAGTTTTTGATTGAAAATGGATTGACTAAGCAGCAAATACCTCAGCAGCAAGGCCCTAAATAAGCAACAAGGATGTGACATCTATCCACCTTACGCTAAAGTTAGAGAAATTAAACTAAAATGTTGACCTGAGGAAATCATGTACTTTGAGACAAAAGTAGAAGCCTCGTTACAAAATTTATAAAACCACACAGTTGATCGTATTCTTCAGATGCTGCAAGACGTTCTTGAAATATGTAATTCAACGCGTTGAACATTAATATTAAGTTACGGCTTCGACGGTTCTACAAGACAAAGCATTTATAAGCAGCGATTTCATGAAGGTGATCATATGGGATTGGACCATTCATTATTTGTAACAACGATAATTCCATTAGAATTAAATGATGAGTGTAATCAAGTCATTTGGCTTAAATCTTCTGCACAATCTGCTAGATTTTGTCAGCCTCTGAAAACTTATATTGAAAGAAAAATTTAATTTGGATGCGCAAATAAAAAACATTTAAAATTATTTGTATATTTTCAAAGAATAAATTATACTCGTGCTTCCCATTATATGGAGCAAAGCCAAATCAACTCAGGAATATTTACTGTTAAAGCTTAGTACGCAGGAACTAGAATTATTTCTGATAGAAATTTACACAATATTTCTAGTGTGTATGCTAAGACCCTGTGTGCCCCTTAAAAATACCGGAAAAATCCCAAAAACGCAAAAAAAAAATGGCAAAACGAAAAGGTGAAAGAGTAATAGAAATAATGTGCAAATTTCTATCAGAAATAATTCTAGTTCCTGCGTACTAAACTTTAACTATGAAATCGATTATATCGATTGTATTGTATACCATCACTAATGCGGTATTTCACAATTTATGAATTGATCGCGACTTGAATGAAAATGCCTAAAATTTACAAACAAAAACCGCGTCATGCGTGGATGCAAGACCCTGAATTTAAATTTGCAAATATTGCAAATCCAGCATATATGCAAAACTGTCTGATTTGCACGCACTTGTCAAGACAACTAAACATAAGTCTTCTTCATCAGCTTTTGCACAGACAAACAAAATTACGTTTGTAACTGTTTATACCAGTGGTGTCCAACATTTGAAAAGGCAGCCACGCATGGTTGGCAAGAAAAATTCTGCCGGCGCCCAGTAGTGCTTCGGAGCAATCACTGAGAGAACCAGGAGGCCTCCTTTGCGAGGTATGGAGAACTCCCTATTACTCCCTATACTCGTGTGTAAATACACGTAAAATCGACTAATAGCTTTTTACATTGCGTGTCATTGGAAGGGAGTAGTCCCACAATCTCCCAAAGGAGCAATAGAAGAGATCTCCTATAATCTACCAAAGGAGCAATAGAAGAGATCTCCTGTTGACCTCCTTATAGAGCAATAGAAGAGATCTCCTTTTAACCTCCCTGTAGAGCAATAGAAGAGATCTCCTATTCTGCGCAAGAAAACAAAATAATAAAAATATTTAATAATTAAATGTTATTTTATTCAAATATTTTTTAATTTATAAGTTTTGCGATAGAAAGCAGCTTTTTTTTTAGCTAAGACTTTTTTAATATTATTTACGAAATCTTCGTACGTCATTGCATCATCTTTAATTGCATCTAAAAAGGAAAAATATACACATAGATAAAGAAAAAAAAGGGGTGAATTTTATAAGTTACCGAACATAAATTTTTAAATAAAACATAATTTTTCACTGCAACTTTGCCCTTTGTGCCATCCCAATTAAATTTTAATATAACGTCTTCCTTGAAGATTTCGTCTATTATTGTTGGTATATTTTTATTTGAAAATGTTTGTTTCAAATAGCATAACTGAAAAGAAATAAGATTCATTGTATCTATTGTAAAGTAAACATATTTATTCATAAACTGCTTACAATGTCTGATTCCGGCTTAGAGACAATCATCGCTTCAGCGACCTCAATGTCATTTACTGTGCGAAATGGAAAGAGCTTCAATTCGTGAGCAATTTTTGGTTTAATGTACTCTGCAACACTTTCCAAAAGCATATTTTGTTTCGCAACCAGGTCCATTAAAAATCTATTTTGCTCTTCCAATTTTGTGAGCTTGGTCAGGATCTCCACATTTTCGGACGCTTGAATGCTGACTGTTGAAGAAAATTAAATATATGATAATAAATAACACAGTACAGGAAAAATTTAAATATTTTATATATTACCATTTGGAAGTAGAAATGCGTCTTCTATAGGAATCTAATTTTTTTTTACAAGGCGTTTGAAATGCCTTTTTGAATAAAAATTATCACACATATTACTTTTAAGTTTAAATGATGCACTCTGTTCAAAAACCACACTTCAATTGACAATTTTATTGAAGCACAAGAAGCATGAGCAGCCAAACGAAGAAACAAACAAGAAGAAATAACGGCATTAAACAGTTAAAAAAATATTCAAATCTCTCTTATACCTCCAAAGTGAGCAATAAAGGAGATTTGTCAGAATTTATTTTCTTAAGAAAGAAATTACGTAGATAATTTTTAACAAATCTCTCTTATTGCTCGCTTCGGAGGAATGAAGGAGAAAAATATTAACAAATCTCCCTTATTGCTCCGAAAAAAGACATAGGCGAGTAATCACTCATTCCTCCTGTAGGGAGATCTCGCTTTAAGTACTACTGGGCGTAGCAGCCGACACATGTATAGAGAGAGAGAATATGTGTATTCTATAAATAGAACGCTCGGCAGCTTGTTCTCTTACGATGCGCGTGTTCGGCTGCATTTGCTCTCTCGACTCATGTGTTCGGCTGAAGCTCAAAGTCAAACGCGCAGTCATTCGCTATGCTGCATTGCAAAAAAATGTTTCACATTGCCTTCGTGTTTCGCTGCTTCGCACACAAGCGCAACGCTTTATACTGTGAAAAGCAGCCAACAAGAGGCGGCATTGTGTGTATACATAGCCACACACTCATCCGTCAGCCCAATTGACCATTTGGGATTGTTGTGCGGAAATTTCAAGATGGCAGTGCCATGAAGCTCCATAAAACAAAGTGCACGAGCATAATAAAAAATGTGTTGGCGCCAAATTTTATAGGGCAACTAAGAGAGGACATCGGTGATGCCAAGTATAGCTTCTTGCTTGATGAGAGTACTGATATAAGTGTCTGCAAGTTACTTGGTAAGTCAAATTGCTAATCATTCTAGAATACGATTAATCTTAATTACATACATTCTGTATAGGTGTTGCCATTAAATATTTTACTTCAACACGGCGCGTCATGGTCTCTACATTTTTATCCCTAGTCCGACTCGAGGAGGCGACTCGAAAACGATTGTAAACAGCCTCTGCCAGGAACTAAGCAACTTGAAATTAAACCTTGCGAATTTAATTGGAATCGGCACGGACAACGCAAGTGTTATGATTGATTCCAAACAAAGTGTTTACACGGAGTTAAAACAAAAGGTTCCGTCCTTAATTTTAGTTAAATGTGTATGCCATTCACTGCAATTGGCTGTTAATAGTGCTTGTAATCATTTTTTACCAGAGGCCTTAGAGTATGTATATTGTTTACGAAACGTATAATTGGTTTTCCAAAAGCGCGAAAAGGCAATCAGATTACAAACAAATTTATCAACTTATAAATTCCGAAGAGGTAAAACGACATATGTTTTTGTATTGTTCGACTTAAACAATTGTGTGCGTTCATATCTAGTTGACATGCGTTCGTCTGTAATATGTGTGTTGTGGTGTTGTAATCTATGTTTACATATATATTTTTTGGATATGAATAACATGTATTTTTTTGTAGGAACCTCTACAAATATCTCGAGTTTGCGACACAAGGTGGCTGTCGATTGAAGCTGCGCTTACCCGAATTCTGCAGCAATGGATTGAGCTAAAGCTCCACTTCAGCATTGCTGCAACAAATGAAAAATGTTTCAAGGCACAAACTTTTTAGTGATGACGTTAATCATTTGTATTTGCTGTTCTTGCAGCCAGTGCTAGCTCAAATGCAATATATCAACAAAATTTTTCAAACAAGCACTGGAGACTCAAGCAAACTTTTAAATGATCTCGTATATGCGATAAATTCATTAAAATGCAAAATCATTCCCCCTAATGTCAATATTGATATTTTAAAAAACGATTTTCAACATTTTGTTAAGCACGACTGCTCTTTGGGATATGCCTTCGACACAAAGCTCAAAGAGTATAAGGAAAACATATCGAACGATGTTGAGTATAAAATTCGTTTGAAATGTTCCAACTTTATACTAGCATTAATTAATGAGCTCAAGCAGAAGTACATGGTTATAAAGTAATTGTAATATTTTTTTTTTATTAAATTCTTAATTTTTTCAGATTGCCTGACAATTTTGAAATCCTCCAGCAAATTGATTTGTTTTCCGTTGACAAAATATTATGTGCCAAGAAGGCGGAAATTGTGCACATCCTCGAGCACTTCAAGGTGGAATCAACCAATATTGAAGAGATTCTATTTCAATATTCAAATGTCCACCTTATTAAGTGGTCCAATTTAAAGAATACCACAAGCTTTTGGGCCGAAGTGTCCAACTACAAGGATGCAGCAAGACTGTTTAGCCAAATGAACAACGTCAAAACTAAACTCCGAAATACTATGACCGTTCAAACATTGAACTCAATATTACACATAAGGTATTTTATCTGTTGAACTCATATTTTATAATATTATAATACAATAACATTTAATTTCATATTTGTAGATACGGACTACGCCGGGTAGACAAATGCTGTCATAACTATGAAGTACCGGCTGTATGACTAAGAAAGATAGGAACTAATCAGACCTACATGAATTCAACAGCAGAGGACGATATGTTTGACGAATTCGAGAAGCTTGCAAATTTATTAGATTAAGGGCCAGTTTCTCAATGTCTGGTTAAAGTAAGAATTAGCTAACGACCAGATAAATTTAACGCTAGCTTTAAGCCAATTTGGTTTTCTCAATGTATAGTTAATTTAAATCTATGATACTATCGCATTGATGGTGCTGCCACCCTTTTCGAGCAAAACAGCTGTTTTTGTTTAGTACTTTTTGTTTTGTGACTGCCAAATTCTTCTTCCAACTCAAAAATAGCAATTAAAAAATGGAAATGAGTAAACAAACAAGTTTAATGAGCTCAGTTGAGAACAGAAAGCGGCCACGAGGAAAAAACTTTTCAGTTGCTGAGGAGCACATACTTGTTGACCCTGTGGAATCACAACAAAGTATTTTGGAAAACAAAAGGAGCGATATTGTGACTTGGAAGCAGAAAGACGAAGCCTGGCAAAAACTGGCTGTTCAGTTCGGTGCTCAAGCTGGAGTAAGTCGTTCCTGGAAGGCTTTAAAAGACAAATACGACTATTTGAAAAGAAAATCGCGCAAGGAATACGCCGATGAAAAGCGGGAAACATATCGCACTGGCGGTGGCGTAGCCAGCAATAGCTGCCGCTTGCATGAAACCGCAGAGCCACCAAAAATTACTTTTCCGGCAACATAGCATGATTCCTGTTTAAAATGTAAGATATGAATAATTTAAGCGCAACAGAAGTTGATTATTGACTCCACTTTGGGAAGCCACTTGATCTCTAATTTGTTCAAGAATCATTTGGCATGTTGATTTTGTCAATCTGAATCTTTGCACAAATTTGGCTTCATCCAACTCAGTGAAATAGTTCACCCTTTGTCTAAAATTTCTAGAACTATTCACGCGCTGCTCCATTTCTTCAATTTGTGTTTCCATTGCGTGGATGTAAAAAATTCTTTGATGCGATGCCATTTTGCTTGAATAATAAAATGTAAACAATGCAAGTGTGAGCCACAGTCAGCTGTTTGCCTAACGATGATTTCATCGATATTTATATCGGCACTTAACGAGAGAACAAATTTTAGCCGGCACTCTGGCCTCATGTTCGTTTTAATCACGAACAACCCTAACCAGACATTGAGAAACTCAATTTTGACTAACCATCAGTTAGTTAAGCTAACCATCTGTTAGTTTAGCTAAACAGACATTGAGAAACTGGCCCTAAATCAATAAAAAATATCGTTGCACTATTCTAGCGTTTTTTTGCTAGCAACAAAATTTTCTGGCTATTTCTAGCTACTCTAATAGGCTTTTTATGACCCGAAGAGGTGGCAGCACTGGTGTTGGGTAAACACTGCTCATTTTGAAGAACATGTTCACTTGCTCTTTTTTTATAAGAGAGTCAACTCGCTCACATTGCTCTTTTGTTCACTCAAGTTGCTCTTTTGCTCCCTTGTTCAGTGTTTTTGCCATTGCTGTTGTTCATTTGCTTTAAACCGGCCGTTGTTTTCTTGCATTTTAAGTTAATTTATTACTAAATCAAAACCACATTACTGTAACAATTATAAAAACAAATATATATTTATTTTTACTTTTTCATAGGTGCAAGCCTTTTACAAATTAAAATTAAAAAATTTAAATCAAATAACCAAAATGTTTTTTCCTATTTTCTCCTTAGAAAGTACTCAATTGTAGTATATTTTACTTTGGAAGGCAACTTTGTTAAGCTAAACAAGTAAGAAGGATCTAGTCGGCAGAGCCCGACTAGAAGATACCCTGAACCCAGTTGCAATTACTATATATTAAATTTATATAATGACTTAACTTTAACCGATTAAATTCGATATCTCCGGTGTTTCTTAACCGATTTGGACGAAATTTTCAGAAAAGTTCTATCGTTACCCATTCTTTCAACCCTCATTTTTACATTTTCCAAATTCGATATTTTTTTGTTATCGATCACATGTGTGTATCGGAAACCAGAATAGTTATCGATAATTTGAAGCAAACTTGTTCTGCTCATGGTATAGGAGAACTTATATTCAAAATCTGAAGTCTCTAGCTCTTGTAGTCTCTGAGATCCACGCGTTCATACAGACGGACATGGCTATATCGACTCGGCTGTTAATGCTGATCAAGAATATACATATATATATATATATATATACTTTATGGGGTCGGAGATGCTTCCTTTTGCCTGTTACATACTTTTGCACAAAACCATTATACGCTTTTTACCCATTTTATGGGTTAAGGGTATAAAAATATAATAAAAATATTGTTAATGCTTCGACAAAAAATAATGTAAATAATACATATATATAATACAGTATTTATAAGTTGTTGTGCAAAAACATAAGATTTTCAACATTTTTCGGCTTTAACAACGTGCGCCTTTTGCGAACTGTTTCACCAGCACTTGAAAATTTCGCTCGCATGGCACGGATGTGGGTATTGGCATTTTCGTTGGTCCCGCCATTTTAAAAGGTCCTCTTTTCGATGCAGATACTCCTCTGAAAGGTATTTGTCGACTTCACGAATTTCAGCGGCTTTACTGTTGCTGGGCTTGCTGACTTTATTAAAGTCGTCATCATAATCGTTCCAAATATCGTCCTCGTTTGCATTTTTTATTGACGATTCTTCTGTCGCCTTAGTCGGAGCAGCATCAGGCAATGAGTTGGCTACCCGAGTGAACATAATGTTTTTTTTTATTTTGTCAACAGATTTTATGAATGCATCTTCTGATTTGAAAACACTCTCTTTGAATCTGGGATCCAAAATTGTGCTTTCCGCAAATAAAACATTATGCTCAACATCTTTGAACCGGGTATTCAGTTCGCACACAAGCACATTTATAGCTCTTTTAATTGTAACATTACTTGCATGCATGCTAGCCACATTTTTTTCTAAAATTGCAACCAAGACTATAACTTTAGAGAGGGTAACATTTTTCCGCAGGTATCTCGATCGTTGTTTGATTAAAAGGTAGCAGCACAGGTAGCACGCCTTCAATGACTTTCCAATCTGCTGTTGTTAAGGGGTGGGGGGGGGGTATGGTTTATTAGGCAAAAAAAATCATATTTTTGTGAATTTTGTGCGGAGACATGAGTAATATCATTTTGTTGAGATTAATTACAAATTTTTATACAACTTTTAAAGAATGTTAGATCCAATTTTCAAAGAAAAATATTGAAAAACAAGTCAGTGACGGTGAATCTCCCGAGGCGACTTAAAAACAAGTAAGAAGGCTCTAGTCGGGAGAGCCCGACTAGAAGATACCCTGAACCCAGTTGCAAAAAAAAAATTAAATTTATATAAGACTTTGGTATACTGACTTTACTTCTATCGATTCAATTCGATATATCCGGTGTTTCTTAACCGATTTGGACGAAATTTTCAGAAAAGATCTATCGTTACTCATTCTTTCAACCCTCATTTTTACATTTTCCAAATTCGATATTTTTTTGTTATCGATTGCATGTGTATATCGGAAACCAGAATAGTTATCGATAATTTGAAGCAAACTTGTTCTGCTAATGGTATAGGAGAACTTATATCCCAAATCTGAAGTCTCTAGCTCTTGTAGTCTCTGAGATCCACGCGTTCATACAGACGGACAGACAGACAGACGGACAGACGGACAGACGGACAGACAGACGGACAGACGGACATGGCTAAATCGACTCGGCTATTGATGCTGATCAAGAATATATATACTTTATAGGGCCGGAGATGCTTCCTTCTGCCTGTTACATACTTTTGCAAAAAACCATTATACCCTTATTTACCCATTTTATGGGTTAAGGGTATAAAAACAAGTGGAAACGTTGCAGTCGGACGCAACCGACTGCGGTATAGTCGTTACCAGTATTAAAACCGGTAAACAGTAGCCTGATTTCAATGGGGTACGGATGCGGCAGGGGTGTACGCTGCCTTCAAGATTCTCCGATGCAGATGGGGATGCCACCAGCTATCTTCCTTCCAAATTTGGTGACTCTAGCTCAAAGTATGTAAAAGGTGGGGAAAGGGGGGGTTGGGGGCGGAATGGTTTGTCGTCGCATCCAAATTTGTGATGCAAATCTTTGTGGAATGTCAATTGCTATCTTCATACCAATCTTGGTGACTCTAGCTAAAAGTTTTTAAAAAGTGTGGAAAAAGGGCTGGGGGCGGTATGGGTGGGCGTGGCTCCAAAACTTTGTTGCAGATTTTTGGGGGTCATTGCCAGCTATCATACTACCAAATTTGGTGGCTCTAGCTCCACAACTCTGGAAGATACACGCATTCCCGTTTTTGACGAAGCGTTGGGGCGGAAGGGGGTGGCTAAGGCAGTATTGGTGGGCGTGGCATCCAAACTTTTGATGCAGTTTTTGAGGGGACATCATCACCAATCTTGGCACCAAATTTGGTGGCTACAGCTCAAAAACTGTGGGAGATATAGGCTTTTTTGACATTAAAATGCGGGTGGGCTGGGGGCGGAATGGGGGCGTTGCTCCCAAATTTTTGATGCACTTCATTGGGGGTCGATACCAGCTATCTTTCTACCAAATTTGGTGGTTCTAGCTCCACAACTCTGGAAGATACACGAATTCCCGTTTTTGACGAAGCGTTCTGGCGGAAGGGGGCGGCTAGGGCGGTAGTGACGGGCGTGGCATCCAAACTTTTGATGCAGTTTTTGGGGGGTCATCATCACCTATCTTGGCACTAAATTTGGTGGCTACAGCTCAAAAACTGTGGGAGATATAGGCTTTTTTGACTTTAAAATGCGGGGAGGCTTGGGGCGGAATGGGGGGCATGGCTCCAAAAATTTTGAAGCAGTTTTTTGGGAGTTGCTAGTAGCTATCTTCTTACCAAATTTGATAGTTATAGCTGTAAGGATGTGCGAAATATGCGGACTTATCGTTTTTGAGCTATCGAATTTATCGATTTGCCAGCCCCCCAGTTATCGTAGAACCCCAATCTTGACACTTTAATTTACTATCCTATAGATAAAGAGAATTGGAAAGTTTCAAGTCTCTAGCTTGAAGGGTGTGGAAAAAACTTGCAACCATACGAACGGACAGACAAAACCAATATACTCTTTACCTTCAGTATCGAGTATAAAAATCATTCTCTCATGCAAACAACACATTATTCCCTACCTTCCCCTTCCAAACCAAACAACCATCCCCCAATGGACATTTCTCCCCTCCCTTATCAACACAACACTACAATAATCGTTAACAGATAACATTTCCTCGAACTCAAAGACAAGTTCAACAACTATACATTCATATACACAGACGGTTCTTTGCAAAATAGCACAGCCACTTTCGCCATCATCTCCGAAAATTAATTCCTAAAAAGAGGCATTCTACCCCACTACTCATCAATCCTATCAGCCGAAATCATAGCCATTCTAGACGCAATACAACTAATTCAAACAAGTAAGAAGGCTCTAGTCGGGAGAGCCCGACTAGAAGATACCCTGAACCCAGTTGCAATAAATAAATTAAATTTATATAAGACTTTGGTATACTGACTTTACTTCTATCGATTCAATTCGATATATCCGGTGTTTCTTAACCGATTTGGACGAAATTTTCAGAAAAGTTCTATCGTTACCCATTATTTCAACCCTCATTTTTACATTTTCCAAATTCGATATTTTTTTGTTATCGATTGCATGTGTATATCGGGAACCAGAATAGTTATCGATAATTTGAAGCAAACTTGTTCTGCTCATGGTATAGGAGAACTTATATACAAAATCTGAAGTCTCTAGCTCTTGTAGTCTCTGAGATCCACGCGTTCATACAGACAAACAGACGGACAGACGGACGGACAGACGGACATGGCTATATCGACTCGGCTGTTGATGCTGATCAAGAATATATATACTTTATGGGGTCGGAGATGCTTCCTTCTGCTTGTTACATACTTTTGCACAAAACCATTATACCTTTATTTACCCATTTTATGGGTATAAAAAGAACGGGCAACTACATGGTTTGTTCTGACTCCCTCGCATCCTTCAATTTGCCCCTACTTTATACCCCTAACTTCAACACCACAGACATAAACAAATTCCTAGCGGAGGAGCTAACTCAAAAGCTCAAACAAAACTTAGAACTCTGCAACAGATGGCACAAACAACTAAACACAAACCCAACAAACACAACTCTTTACCTAAAATATACAAATCAAAAAAACATTACACGCAGGGACCAAATTAAAATAGTTAGACTCAGACTAGGACACACAAGATTCACACAACAGCACTACAAACAACCCGGACAACTGCCCATACTATCACACAGCAAATGATCTTACAATTAAATATATTTTCACAAACTGCACTGCAACTTCAAACTTTAAAAACCAAATATTCCAAAACAGGTGCCCACTTACACTATTCGAAAACCCAACCCCTGAAAATATCTCCAAAATAATCGAGTTCCTTAAAACAGCAAACATCTATCACCTCCTATAACCCTAAAGTTAACCCAATGTAAATATGTAAATAATGTAAATGTATAGAAGCAAGCCGAAGGCCTCTGTAGCCAGTGCTTTAAAAATAAGTTAGTGTTAATAACTTATTATATCTAACTACAGTCGTGTCTGGATATAGTGAACTAATTTTTCCGATATTCAATATGAATCTGATTTGTTAATTCCATTTATACTTTTTTTGATGACTTTGAGATTAGTTACCCCTCGGCAGCCATAAAATATCAATTTGTGGATGCTATGTAAGTTTTCCTGCAATGCCTCGTTACCTTTTATCAAAGTAAGAATAAATTTTTCCCGCTGCTTTTATTTATTGATAAGATTTAAAGGCATGTGGTAATGGAAAGGCTTTTCACAATTTGGTGAAAGAGCTAAAATTACTTGAAAACGGAGTAGAAATAACAACAGGTAATGAGGTAAGAGAGGTAAAGTTCATATTGGGCTTAGTGATCGGAGATAACTTGGCAGTAAATAGCGTTAATGGATTTGTAAAATCTTTCAATGCAAAACGGTACTGCCGGGCTTGTTCAAGATTAAAGTCACAAATGCAAACTGATATTTCAGAAATAACACCTTTTTTAAGAAATAAAGAAAACTATCAATCTGATTTACAAAAAAATGATTCAAAAGAGACTGGAATTAAATCACATTGTATTTTTAATGAATTGCCCAATTTTCATATCACTGAGAGCTTATGCTTTGATATAATGCATGATATATTAGGAGTATGCAAATATGACGTTTGCAATGTACTTTCAGCGTGAATCAAAAAAAAAAGTGATAACCCTTAATGATATTAATAATCGAAAAGATTGGTTTTATTTTGGAGAATCAGAAATTGGCAATCAATCAAATCTCATTGAGCTTAATCGATTAAAATGTTTTAATTTAAATATGACTGCAAGTGCAATGCATAGTTTTGTTCATTTTTTACCTCTTTTAATTGGAGATTTAATACCAAATAATGATCCTGACTGGCAGTTACTTATCAGGAAGACGAAAGAAACAGTAAATAAAACTACCTCGGGGATAACAACTTCCAGTAATCGCTGTATGTCATTAATTTCTGCATATTTTTTTTTGAATATTTTTTGTTGAAGTAAGCTCAACGGAACGTCATCGTCATCATTATCGCTATTTTGATTTTTATCTGTTGCATTGTAGGTTTCCAATACAGGCTTCCAACATTTGGCAATTTAATTTGCCTCCAGCTGATTCCATGCAAGCATTAAAAATGAAACCGCTTCTTTTAGGGCCAAGCTTTTTAAAAATTGGGTGATGTCGTTCTTTCCCACTGCTAATAATAACAGATGCTTTTTGTAGTTCAGTTTAGTTATGCGAATCACATTTTGATCCATGGGCTGAATTAATGGCGTAACATTCGGTGGCAAAAACTTCACGAATATTAAACCATCTGAAGCTTTAAGCTCATTTTCTGGCGGATAACAAGGCGCGTTGTCCAGCAATTGGATAGCTTTGGATTCTAAGCCCTTTTGTTGCAAAAACTTTTGAGCCTTAAAACAATAATAAGTGTGAGCATTCTCTTTTGTGTGTTATTTCTTTCTTTTTCTGCTTAAAGTTTCTTAAAAAATTTTTTTCACTATTTAGAGTACTCCATGTAAATTTTAGGGTGTTCACTATATCCAGACACGACTGTTATAAAATATTACACTACACTTGTATTAGTGTGCGTGTGAGACTGACGCTCAAGCCGGCGTCTGTATTTCCAAACCCAACAATAACAGCAGCAGCAATAACATCCAAGTAGTATATATCCAGCAGTAGTTAAATCTTATATTCTTGTTAATAAAACAATCCACTTATTTGGTTATATTTCTTTTATATTTTCTCTTTAAGTTTCAGACACGTTTTTTCACTTTGATCAATTCTTGGTATATAGAAAACGAGCCAATCGTTCATAGAATAAGAACTAACTCATTAAGAATTCATAGATCAATGAGCAGAATTCTTTTGCATGTACAACAAAACTATCGATATAGTTTTGTATTTATTGATGCTAATTCCAACACACCTCCTCAAAAGTGCTATGCTCATACATTTTACATTTTACATTAAAAGATATACATGATCAAAGTAATAAGTCGAGCTTTCTCTGGGAGTGCATAATGATCCAACATTTGTTGCATGAATTGGGGAAACCCAGTAAAACCCAATTAGATCAAGCGTAAAATTAACTAATAAGGTAAATCAAAATTTAGGTAACAAAATTTAAATTAACAAAATTATTCAATAAAGAGTTAAATCTATCTTCTTTATCAAACTTATCTAGTAGGAACTGTTCATGATTAATCTCATTAATAACATAAGAATTCAAAATTCATTTTAAATATCATATGAAAATCATAACTGATTGAAAAATAACTATAGTTAAATTTATCTACTCAAATTCATTTAGAGTGTCTTATTAAATTATTAAGGAACAAAACATCATTCGTTATCAAACTAATCAAAGTATCAAATAAAATAATCAAAAGGAACGTAAATTGTCATCCGCATTTATCCATCCATCAATCTCAGTCAATCAGGCCAAGTTGCTGTCTGAGTTGTACAAAACGTGGTGCTGGTAATGGTTTTGTAAGCATATCAGCAAGTTGATGATCTGTGGAAATATATTCAAGTTTTATTAGTTTATTTTCAACTTGCTCACGTGAAAAATGATATTTGATATCTATATGTTTAGAACGTTTGTGGCAAGAAGGGCTATTCGCTATACTAATACAACCCTGATTATCTTCATAGATCTTTATTGGTTGTTCTAACTTTATTTTTAAACTTTCTAATAAGGACTTCAACCATAAAGCTTCCCTAACAGCTTCAAACAATGCCATGTATTCGGCTTCTGTTGATGAAGCAGCTACTGAATTCTGTTTTCTAGTATTCCAGCAAATTACATTTGTTTTAAACATTTTAAACAAATACCCTGTAGTACTTTTTCTGTCTAGTTGACTTCCACCCCAATCTGAGTCTACAAATCCAACAAAGAAATTGTCATAGTTCTCATTTCTAGTGAATGTTAACTTTAAGTCGATAGTACCTTTCAGATACCTTAATACTCTTTTTAAACATAGCCACAATTCTTTATTATTTTTTTGACTATATCGACTTAACAGATTCACAGATATACTCAGATCTGGTCTTGTACATAGCATAACATACATAAGACATCCAATTAAACTTTGACATGGAGCATCAGTTGCTTCATCCGAGCTCAATGACTCGAAATTTAGTTTAGTTGCTAGTGGAGAATTGACAGGATTACACTGATCCATATTAAATTTCAACAAAACATTTTTTATGTAGGCTGATTGACTCAATTCCATTCGATTAGTATTTAATTTCCATTAAATCTGTCATTTGAAACTTGCTCATCACGTATGACTTAAATTTATTCATAGTCTGAATTTTACTTGTACATATAACTCAGTCATCTATATATATAAAAGAGTTCGTCCGCGTTAAAATGGATCAGCCACAGCCTAAACGAAAAGAGCTAGAAGGCTGAAATTTTCACACAATTTTTTATGCAGGTAGTAAGTGAGCACTAAGAAGGGAATTTTTATTTGGACAACTCCTTCAAGTACCTCCCATACGATTTGGATCACTTTTTACCCATTTTAAAAATCAAATTACAATTACAACAATTACCCATTCCACTACTGTCGCCTGATTGTCGCACAAGCTGAGGGTTCGATCGCGAGCGAGAATACAAAAACAAAACAAATGCGCAGTGACGCCTTCGCGTCGCACAAGCAAAGTCATAAAAAAAGGTTCGACACTTGCAAAAACGAAACGGATTTCTGCTTCTTAATGAATATGTGCATACACAATTAAGTGAACAATGCGCTTGAAAATAGTTTTCATAATTTTATGTACATGTATCACTTCGCACAGTGCATATTCTTTTTTTTCAAATTTGTGTGCCTTTGACAATTGATTTACGACCCAAGTAGCGTTTGTTGTTGTTGTAAGTGTTGTTGTTGGGCCCGCACTGCTACTTTTTGTTGGTGTCATTGATTTTAAAAAAAACAAGAACAACATAACAAAACTTGGTGCGTCTAGAAAAATTTCCCACACCAGAATATGTTTTGGGGGTGGATTCGCCTATTTGCTGCTTATATAACTTAGACAAAACTAACTAACATTATTAATATGTTATTGATATGCAATTGCGAACAAGCATAGGGCGTTCACATAAGTGCGCGTGTTGCTCTTAAGATAATAAAATAATTACAACAATTACCCATTCCACTACTGTCGCCTGATTGTCCCACAAGCTGAGAGCTCGATCGCGAGCGAGAATACAAAAACAAAACAATGGGCAATGACGCCTTTGAGTGCCGCAAGCAAAGTGTCATAAAAAAAGGTTCGTACACTTGCAAGAAGCGTTTGTTGTTGTTGTTGTTCGGCCCGCACTGCTACTTTTTTTGGTGTGATTGATTTAAAAA
>JAEIGR010000280.1:0-24085 GCA_018904305.1 Scaptomyza montana | reverse complement strand
CGTAGAACTTGTCAATTAAATTAAATCAAATGCACTCCACGCAGCAGCATTGGCAACAGCAGCATCCTCAGCAGCTTCCAATCTGAAGATATGATTGCTCAAATCTGCGTATTGCACCTGAGCCTATCCCGAACATAGATGCACCTGCAACAAAACTAAAATACAAAAAATAAACAATAACTCACACTCACCTGCTGATTGACTTCGAACTGTGTGCTGGCACCGCACACGAGATCCAACCTGAAACGAAAACAAAGAAAAAGAATTAATAAAATAAATAAATAATAAAATAAAATAAAATATATGAAGCATAATCGATAACTACAAACGTAAACAAACCAAAACAACATAACAGCAGCCTACCAGAGGCCATTTCTGTTAACTCCACGACCAGCAAAATGCAGCCCTGCGCTCTAGCGCAACATTCTGCTCCCGATCTAGCGCAACATTCTGCTCCCGATTGTGCTAAGCTCTAAATTAGCTGAAAATAAAAATGTTACAATATGCAAACAAAAAAAAACAAAAATAAAAATTAATAAACAAAGCACGCATACTCACCCAATCAACACAATATCTGTCACGAACGGATTGTCCTCTCGAGATCTTCCAAGGAAGCCACCATTCTCTGCAGCCTTACAACCATCTGCGAGCATGGATACTCCAACACAGCGTCTTCCTGCTTGCTGCCAAATCCAAATGTTGGTACACCTGAAAACATAGAAGAGTAAAACTAGTTAATTTAAAATTAAATAAATAAATAAATTAAATTAAGCAAAATATGTACACTCACCGGCTGCTCGCCTCGTCCTGTACGATGGCACAGCACTTGGAAACCTGTAAAGAAACCTGTAAAGAAAAAAGAAAGAATTAACCTGAAAGAAAGTATTAACCTGAAAGAAAGAAATAACCTGAAAAGAAAATTGAATTAGTAAACTATATACAAAATAAACATAAACATAAATAAGTAAATAAATGAAAGAAAAAGAAAAAATAACCTGAAAAGAAAATAGAATTAGTAAGCTATATACAAATAAACATAAACATAAATAAATAAGTAATTACAATAAAACAAACTCACCAGCATCCTGTCAGAAGTCACAGCTGCTAGTTTAGACATAAGTATATTATCAAACCTAAAAGTGAGCACCACAACTGCCTCAGTCAATAACGAGCATTAGTCTCTAAAACAACCTGTAAATACAAGAAAATGAAAAACTAGTTATTAAGCAAATTTCTTACAGCATCTTGCAACGTATATTAGTTCGATTAATGTCTTATTTATAATTATAATTACAGATATAACTATAAAATATTACTTTAATCTTATCACTAAGAGCCCATAGCATTCGAATAGTAATGCGGCACCAACAAATTCAAAAAAATGTTAAATATAATATTAATTGAATAAAGAATATTCATGCTCCCCCTCTACCCCCTCGCCTGCCAGTCTCAGGCTTAGGAAAGGTTGAATGGGAGAGCATGAATTCATTGCGCGTATCATCGTCGATACGTAAAGATCAAAACGGCAACTTCCTTATTGCCTGCCACAGGTCCACTCCCAGCCTCTTCACTGGACGGTAACTCGCTCTCCCTGAGCCCAGCCCTGGTGCAGGCAAATGAATCTGCTACAATTCATACAGATTCATCCTAAAGCTCATCCAGTCAATACTCTCAGCACTGAGCAGTGACTCCAACTGCATCAACAAACTTCTGTGTAGCTACGCACTGAATTAAAAGATTATTTCTGGAAAGGAAAACAAACAAAGCAATAACAACCAAACAAACAACCAATAAACTACAATACATTCTTACCTGCACCCTGATACAATCCTATGCGCTTGCTCGCGCTCCTGGCAAGTATAAAGTATATTCTGAAATGAAACAAAACAACAATTTAATACAAGCACACTCATACACTTTTTAAACAACACTTATCTGACAAAACAATCGCACACACGCGCGCTGCTCGTAGAACTTGTCAATTAAATTAAATCAAATGCACTCCACGCAGCAGCATTGGCAACAGCAGCATCCTCAGCAGCTTTCCAATCTGAAGATATGATTGCTTCAAATCTGCGTATTGCACCTGTGAGCCTATCCCGAACATAGATGCACCTGCAACAAACTAAAATACAAAAAATAAACAATAACTCACACTCACCTGCTGATTGACTCGAACTGTGTGCTGGCACCGCACACGAGATCCACCTGAAACGAAAACAAAGAAAAAGAATTAATAAAATAAATAAATAATAAAATAAATAAAATAAAATATATGAAGCATAATCGATAACTACAAACGTAAACAAACCAAAACAACATAACAGCAGCCTACCAGAGGCCATTTCTGTTAACTCCACGACCAGCAAAATGCAGCCCTGCGCTCTAGCGCAACATTCTGCTCCCGATCTAGCGCAACATTCTGCTCCCGATTGTGCTAAGCTCTAAATTAGCTGAAAATAAAAATGTTACAATATGCAAACAAAAAAAAAAAACAAAAAAACAAAAATTAATAAACAAAGCACGCATACTCACCCAATCAACACAATATCTGTCACGAACGGATTGTCCTCTCGAGATCTTCCAAGGAAGCCACCATTCTCTGCAGCCTTACAACCATCTGCGAGCATGGATACTCCAACACAGCGTCTTCCTGCTTGCTGCCAAATCCAAATGTTGGTACACCTGAAAACATAGAAGAGTAAAACTAGTTAATTTAAAATTAAATAAATAAATAAATTAAATTAAGCAAAATATGTACACTCACCGGCTGCTCGCCTCGTCCTGTACGATGGCACAGCACTTGGAAACCTGTAAAGAAACCTGTAAAGAAAAAAGAAAGAATTAACCTGAAAGAAAGTATTAACCTGAAAGAAAGAAATAACCTGAAAAGAAAATTGAATTAGTAAACTATATACAAAATAAACATAAACATAAATAAGTAAATAAATGAAAGAAAAAGAAAAAATAACCTGAAAAGAAAATAGAATTAGTAAGCTATATACAAATAAACATAAACATAAATAAATAAGTAATTACAATAAAACAAACTCACCAGCATCCTGTCAGAAGTCACAGCTGCTAGTTTAGACATAAGTATATTATCAAACCTAAAAGTGAGCACCACAACTGCCTCAGTCAATAACGAGCATTAGTCTCTAAAACAACCTGTAAATACAAGAAAATGAAAAACTAGTTATTAAGCAAATTTCTTACAGCATCTTGCAACGTATATTAGTTCGATTAATGTCTTATTTATAATTATAATTACAGATATAACTATAAAATATTACTTTAATCTTATCACTAAGAGCCCATAGCATTCAAATAGTAATGCGGCACCAACAAATTCAAAAAAAATGTTAAATATAATATTAATTGAATAAAGAATATTCATGCTCCCCCTCTACCCCCTCGCCTGCCAGTCTCAGGCTTAGGAAAGGTTGAATGGGAGAGCATGAATTCATTGCGCGTATCATCGTCGATACGTAAAGATCAAAAAAACTCCCAGCCTCTTCACTGGACGGTAACTCGCTCTCCCTGAGCCCAGCCCTGGTGCAGGCAAATGAATCTGCTACAATTCATACAGATTCATCCTAAAGCTCATCCAGTCAATACTCTCAGCACTGAGCAGTGACTCCAACTGCATCAACAAACTTCTGTGTAGCTACGCACTGAATTAAAAGATTATTTCTGGAAAGGAAAACAAACAAAGCAATAACAACCAAACAAACAACCAATAAACTACAATACATTCTTACCTGCACCCTGATACAATCCTATGCGCTTGCTCGCGCTCCTGGCAAGTATAAAGTATATTCTGAAATGAAACAAAACAACAATTTAATACAAGCACACTCATACACTTTTTAAACAACACTTATCTGACAAAACAATCGCACACACGCGCGCTGCTCGTAGAACTTGTCAATTAAATTAAATCAAATGCACTCCACGCAGCAGCATTGGCAACAGCAGCATCCTCAGCAGCTTTCCAATCTGAAGATATGATTGCTTCAAATCTGCGTATTGCACCTGTGAGCCTATCCCGAACATAGATGCACCTGCAACAAACTAAAATACAAAAAAATAAACAATAACTCACACTCACCTGCTGATTGACTCGAACTGTGTGCTGGCACCGCACACGAGATCCACCTGAAACGAAAACAAAGAAAAAGAATTAATAAAATAAATAAATAATAAAATAAATAAAATAAAATATATGAAGCATAATCGATAACTACAAACGTAAACAAACCAAAACAACATAACAGCAGCCTACCAGAGGCCATTTCTGTTAACTCCACGACCAGCAAAATGCAGCCCTGCGCTCTAGCGCAACATTCTGCTCCCGATCTAGCGCAACATTCTGCTCCCGATTGTGCTAAGCTCTAAATTAGCTGAAAATAAAAATGTTACAATATGCAAACAAAAAAAAAAAAAAAAAAAAAAATTAATAAACAAAGCACGCATACTCACCCAATCAACACAATATCTGTCACGAACGGATTGTCCTCTCGAGATCTTCCAAGGAAGCCACCATTCTCTGCAGCCTTACAACCATCTGCGAGCATGGATACTCCAACACAGCGTCTTCCTGCTTGCTGCCAAATCCAAATGTTGGTACACCTGAAAACATAGAAGAGTAAAACTAGTTAATTTAAAATTAAATAAATAAATAAATTAAATTAAGCAAAATATGTACACTCACCGGCTGCTCGCCTCGTCCTGTACGATGGCACAGCACTTGGAAACCTGTAAAGAAACCTGTAAAGAAAAAAGAAAGAATTAACCTGAAAGAAAGTATTAACCTGAAAGAAAGAAATAACCTGAAAAGAAAATTGAATTAGTAAACTATATACAAAATAAACATAAACATAAATAAGTAAATAAATGAAAGAAAAAGAAAAAATAACCTGAAAAGAAAATAGAATTAGTAAGCTATATACAAATAAACATAAACATAAATAAATAAGTAATTACAATAAAACAAACTCACCAGCATCCTGTCAGAAGTCACAGCTGCTAGTTTAGACATAAGTATATTATCAAACCTAAAAGTGAGCACCACAACTGCCTCAGTCAATAACGAGCATTAGTCTCTAAAACAACCTGTAAATACAAGAAAATGAAAAACTAGTTATTAAGCAAATTTCTTACAGCATCTTGCAACGTATATTAGTTCGATTAATGTCTTATTTATAATTATAATTACAGATATAACTATAAAATATTACTTTAATCTTATCACTAAGAGCCCATAGCATTCAAATAGTAATGCGGCACCAACAAATTCAAAAAAAATGTTAAATATAATATTAATTGAATAAAGAATATTCATGCTCCCCCTCTACCCCCTCGCCTGCCAGTCTCAGGGGGGGAGAATATGCGCGATACGTCGATACGAAAGAAAATATGAAAATACCAACAAATCAAAAAATTAAAATAAAAAATTAATAATCTCAGGCTTAGGAAAGGTTGAATGGGAGAGCATGAATTCATTGCGCGTATCATTGTCGATACGATAAAGATCAAAAAATCATAACTACAAACGTAAACAAACCAAAACAACATAGCAGCCTACCAGAGGCCATTTCTGTTAACACCACAAAATGCACTCTCCCGCAAAATTCGTCTAGCGCAACATTCTGTTACAATATGCTAAAATAAAAAAAAAAACAAAAAAAAAAAAAAACAAAAATTAATAAACAAAGCACGCATACTCACCCAATCAACACAATATCTGTCACGAACGGATTGTCCTCTCGAGATCTTCCAAGGAAGCCACCATTCTCTGCAGCCTTACAACCATCTGCGAGCATGGATACTCCAACACAGCGTCTTCCTGCTTGCTGCCAAATCCAAATGTTGGTACACCTGAAAACATAGAAGAGTAAAACTAGTTAATTTAAAATTAAATAAATAAATAAATTAAATTAAGCAAAATATGTACACTCACCGGCTGCTCGCCTCGTCCTGTACGATGGCACAGCACTTGGAAACCTGTAAAGAAACCTGTAAAGAAAAAAGAAAGAATTAACCTGAAAGAAAGTATTAACCTGAAAGAAAGAAATAACCTGAAAAGAAAATTGAATTAGTAAACTATATACAAAATAAACATAAACATAAATAAGTAAATAAATGAAAGAAAAAGAAAAAATAACCTGAAAAGAAAATAGAATTAGTAAGCTATATACAAATAAACATAAACATAAATAAATAAGTAATTACAATAAAACAAACTCACCAGCATCCTGTCAGAAGTCACAGCTGCTAGTTTAGACATAAGTATATTATCAAACCTAAAAGTGAGCACCACAACTGCCTCAGTCAATAACGAGCATTAGTCTCTAAAACAACCTGTAAATACAAGAAAATGAAAAACTAGTTATTAAGCAAATTTCTTACAGCATCTTGCAACGTATATTAGTTCGATTAATGTCTTATTTATAATTATAATTACAGATATAACTATAAAATATTACTTTAATCTTATCACTAAGAGCCCATAGCATTCAAATAGTAATGCGGCACCAACAAATTCAAAAAAATGTTAAATATAATATTAATTGAATAAAGAATATTCATGCTCCCCCTCTACCCCCTCGCCTGCCAGTCTCAGGCTTAGGAAAGGTTGAATGGGAGAGCATGAATTCATTGCGCGTATCATCGTCGATACGTAAAGATCAAAAAAAACGGCAACTTCCTTATTGCCTGCCACAGGTCCACTCCCAGCCTCTTCACTGGACGGTAACTCGCTCTCCCTGAGCCCAGCCCTGGTGCAGGCAAATGAATCTGCTACAATTCATACAGATTCATCCTAAAGCTCATCCAGTCAATACTCTCAGCACTGAGCAGTGACTCCAACTGCATCAACAAACTTCTGTGTAGCTACGCACTGAATTAAAAGATTATTTCTGGAAAGGAAAACAAACAAAGCAATAACAACCAAACAAACAACCAATAAACTACAATACATTCTTACCTGCACCCTGATACAATCCTATGCGCTTGCTCGCGCTCCTGGCAAGTATAAAGTATATTCTGAAATGAAACAAAACAACAATTTAATACAAGCACACTCATACACTTTTTAAACAACACTTATCTGACAAAACAATCGCACACACGCGCGCTGCTCGTAGAACTTGTCAATTAAATTAAATCAAATGCACTCCACGCAGCAGCATTGGCAACAGCAGCATCCTCAGCAGCTTTCCAATCTGAAGATATGATTGCTTCAAATCTGCGTATTGCACCTGTGAGCCTATCCCGAACATAGATGCACCTGCAACAAACTAAAATACAAAAAAATAAACAATAACTCACACTCACCTGCTGATTGACTCGAACTGTGTGCTGGCACCGCACACGAGATCCACCTGAAACGAAAACAAAGAAAAAGAATTAATAAAATAAATAAATAATAAAATAAATAAAATAAAATATATGAAGCATAATCGATAACTACAAACGTAAACAAACCAAAACAACATAACAGCAGCCTACCAGAGGCCATTTCTGTTAACTCCACGACCAGCAAAATGCAGCCCTGCGCTCTAGCGCAACATTCTGCTCCCGATCTAGCGCAACATTCTGCTCCCGATTGTGCTAAGCTCTAAATTAGCTGAAAATAAAAATGTTACAATATGCAAACAAAAAAAAAAAAACAAAAACAAAAATTAATAAACAAAGCACGCATACTCACCCAATCAACACAATATCTGTCACGAACGGATTGTCCTCTCGAGATCTTCCAAGGAAGCCACCATTCTCTGCAGCCTTACAACCATCTGCGAGCATGGATACTCCAACACAGCGTCTTCCTGCTTGCTGCCAAATCCAAATGTTGGTACACCTGAAAACATAGAAGAGTAAAACTAGTTAATTTAAAATTAAATAAATAAATAAATTAAATTAAGCAAAATATGTACACTCACCGGCTGCTCGCCTCGTCCTGTACGATGGCACAGCACTTGGAAACCTGTAAAGAAACCTGTAAAGAAAAAAGAAAGAATTAACCTGAAAGAAAGTATTAACCTGAAAGAAAGAAATAACCTGAAAAGAAAATTGAATTAGTAAACTATATACAAAATAAACATAAACATAAATAAGTAAATAAATGAAAGAAAAAGAAAAAATAACCTGAAAAGAAAATAGAATTAGTAAGCTATATACAAATAAACATAAACATAAATAAATAAGTAATTACAATAAAACAAACTCACCAGCATCCTGTCAGAAGTCACAGCTGCTAGTTTAGACATAAGTATATTATCAAACCTAAAAGTGAGCACCACAACTGCCTCAGTCAATAACGAGCATTAGTCTCTAAAACAACCTGTAAATACAAGAAAATGAAAAACTAGTTATTAAGCAAATTTCTTACAGCATCTTGCAACGTATATTAGTTCGATTAATGTCTTATTTATAATTATAATTACAGATATAACTATAAAATATTACTTTAATCTTATCACTAAGAGCCCATAGCATTCAAATAGTAATGCGGCACCAACAAATTCAAAAAAAATGTTAAATATAATATTAATTGAATAAAGAATATTCATGCTCCCCCTCTACCCCCTCGCCTGCCAGTCTCAGGCTTAGGAAAGGTTGAATGGGAGAGCATGAATTCATTGCGCGTATCATCGTCGATACGTAAAGATCAAAAACGGCAACTTCCTTATTGCCTGCCACAGGTCCACTCCCAGCCTCTTCACTGGACGGTAACTCGCTCTCCCTGAGCCCAGCCCTGGTGCAGGCAAATGAATCTGCTACAATTCATACAGATTCATCCTAAAGCTCATCCAGTCAATACTCTCAGCACTGAGCAGTGACTCCAACTGCATCAACAAACTTCTGTGTAGCTACGCACTGAATTAAAAGATTATTTCTGGAAAGGAAAACAAACAAAGCAATAACAACCAAACAAACAACCAATAAACTACAATACATTCTTACCTGCACCCTGATACAATCCTATGCGCTTGCTCGCGCTCCTGGCAAGTATAAAGTATATTCTGAAATGAAACAAAACAACAATTTAATACAAGCACACTCATACACTTTTTAAACAACACTTATCTGACAAAACAATCGCACACACGCGCGCTGCTCGTAGAACTTGTCAATTAAATTAAATCAAATGCACTCCACGCAGCAGCATTGGCAACAGCAGCATCCTCAGCAGCTTTCCAATCTGAAGATATGATTGCTTCAAATCTGCGTATTGCACCTGTGAGCCTATCCCGAACATAGATGCACCTGCAACAAACTAAAATACAAAAAAAAAAAATAAACAATAACTCACACTCACCTGCTGATTGACTCGAACTGTGTGCTGGCACCGCACACGAGATCCACCTGAAACGAAAACAAAGAAAAAGAATTAATAAAATAAATAAATAATAAAATAAATAAAATAAAATATATGAAGCATAATCGATAACTACAAACGTAAACAAACCAAAACAACATAACAGCAGCCTACCAGAGGCCATTTCTGTTAACTCCACGACCAGCAAAATGCAGCCCTGCGCTCTAGCGCAACATTCTGCTCCCGATCTAGCGCAACATTCTGCTCCCGATTGTGCTAAGCTCTAAATTAGCTGAAAATAAAAATGTTACAATATGCAAACAAAAAAAAAAAACAAAAACAAAAATTAATAAACAAAGCACGCATACTCACCCAATCAACACAATATCTGTCACGAACGGATTGTCCTCTCGAGATCTTCCAAGGAAGCCACCATTCTCTGCAGCCTTACAACCATCTGCGAGCATGGATACTCCAACACAGCGTCTTCCTGCTTGCTGCCAAATCCAAATGTTGGTACACCTGAAAACATAGAAGAGTAAAACTAGTTAATTTAAAATTAAATAAATAAATAAATTAAATTAAGCAAAATATGTACACTCACCGGCTGCTCGCCTCGTCCTGTACGATGGCACAGCACTTGGAAACCTGTAAAGAAACCTGTAAAGAAAAAAGAAAGAATTAACCTGAAAGAAAGTATTAACCTGAAAGAAAGAAATAACCTGAAAAGAAAATTGAATTAGTAAACTATATACAAAATAAACATAAACATAAATAAGTAAATAAATGAAAGAAAAAGAAAAAATAACCTGAAAAGAAAATAGAATTAGTAAGCTATATACAAATAAACATAAACATAAATAAATAAGTAATTACAATAAAACAAACTCACCAGCATCCTGTCAGAAGTCACAGCTGCTAGTTTAGACATAAGTATATTATCAAACCTAAAAGTGAGCACCACAACTGCCTCAGTCAATAACGAGCATTAGTCTCTAAAACAACCTGTAAATACAAGAAAATGAAAAACTAGTTATTAAGCAAATTTCTTACAGCATCTTGCAACGTATATTAGTTCGATTAATGTCTTATTTATAATTATAATTACAGATATAACTATAAAATATTACTTTAATCTTATCACTAAGAGCCCATAGCATTCAAATAGTAATGCGGCACCAACAAATTCAAAAAAATGTTAAATATAATATTAATTGAATAAAGAATATTCATGCTCCCCCTCTACCCCCTCGCCTGCCAGTCTCAGGCTTAGGAAAGGTTGAATGGGAGAGCATGAATTCATTGCGCGTATCATCGTCGATACGTAAAGATCAAAAAAAACGGCAACTTCCTTATTGCCTGCCACAGGTCCACTCCCAGCCTCTTCACTGGACGGTAACTCGCTCTCCCTGAGCCCAGCCCTGGTGCAGGCAAATGAATCTGCTACAATTCATACAGATTCATCCTAAAGCTCATCCAGTCAATACTCTCAGCACTGAGCAGTGACTCCAACTGCATCAACAAACTTCTGTGTAGCTACGCACTGAATTAAAAGATTATTTCTGGAAAGGAAAACAAACAAAGCAATAACAACCAAACAAACAACCAATAAACTACAATACATTCTTACCTGCACCCTGATACAATCCTATGCGCTTGCTCGCGCTCCTGGCAAGTATAAAGTATATTCTGAAATGAAACAAAACAACAATTTAATACAAGCACACTCATACACTTTTTAAACAACACTTATCTGACAAAACAATCGCACACACGCGCGCTGCTCGTAGAACTTGTCAATTAAATTAAATCAAATGCACTCCACGCAGCAGCATTGGCAACAGCAGCATCCTCAGCAGCTTTCCAATCTGAAGATATGATTGCTTCAAATCTGCGTATTGCACCTGTGAGCCTATCCCGAACATAGATGCACCTGCAACAAACTAAAATACAAAAAAAAAAAATAAACAATAACTCACACTCACCTGCTGATTGACTCGAACTGTGTGCTGGCACCGCACACGAGATCCACCTGAAACGAAAACAAAGAAAAAGAATTAATAAAATAAATAAATAATAAAATAAATAAAATAAAATATATGAAGCATAATCGATAACTACAAACGTAAACAAACCAAAACAACATAACAGCAGCCTACCAGAGGCCATTTCTGTTAACTCCACGACCAGCAAAATGCAGCCCTGCGCTCTAGCGCAACATTCTGCTCCCGATCTAGCGCAACATTCTGCTCCCGATTGTGCTAAGCTCTAAATTAGCTGAAAATAAAAATGTTACAATATGCAAACAAAAAAAAAAAAACAAAAAAAAACAAAAATTAATAAACAAAGCACGCATACTCACCCAATCAACACAATATCTGTCACGAACGGATTGTCCTCTCGAGATCTTCCAAGGAAGCCACCATTCTCTGCAGCCTTACAACCATCTGCGAGCATGGATACTCCAACACAGCGTCTTCCTGCTTGCTGCCAAATCCAAATGTTGGTACACCTGAAAACATAGAAGAGTAAAACTAGTTAATTTAAAATTAAATAAATAAATAAATTAAATTAAGCAAAATATGTACACTCACCGGCTGCTCGCCTCGTCCTGTACGATGGCACAGCACTTGGAAACCTGTAAAGAAACCTGTAAAGAAAAAAGAAAGAATTAACCTGAAAGAAAGTATTAACCTGAAAGAAAGAAATAACCTGAAAAGAAAATTGAATTAGTAAACTATATACAAAATAAACATAAACATAAATAAGTAAATAAATGAAAGAAAAGAAAAAATAACCTGAAAAGAAAATAGAATTAGTAAGCTATATACAAATAAACATAAACATAAATAAATAAGTAATTACAATAAAACAAACTCACCAGCATCCTGTCAGAAGTCACAGCTGCTAGTTTAGACATAAGTATATTATCAAACCTAAAAGTGAGCACCACAACTGCCTCAGTCAATAACGAGCATTAGTCTCTAAAACAACCTGTAAATACAAGAAAATGAAAAACTAGTTATTAAGCAAATTTCTTACAGCATCTTGCAACGTATATTAGTTCGATTAATGTCTTATTTATAATTATAATTACAGATATAACTATAAAATATTACTTTAATCTTATCACTAAGAGCCCATAGCATTCAAATAGTAATGCGGCACCAACAAATTCAAAAAAATGTTAAATATAATATTAATTGAATAAAGAATATTCATGCTCCCCCTCTACCCCCTCGCCTGCCAGTCTCAGGCTTAGGAAAGGTTGAATGGGAGAGCATGAATTCATTGCGCGTATCATCGTCGATACGTAAAGATCAAAATTCCCACTATATAATTTTTGCAATTTTCTTCCCTCACGCAATCATTTGTTTTCATACACCATTTTTCCCTCATCCATTTTAAAATAGTCACGCTTTTAACCACTAATTTTCTCTTCAGTCATTATCCATTCCCACTTCTAAGTTTTCTTCTCCTTCCTCTTTCTGGTCAAACCTTTCTAAATTCCTTCTCTTTCTCTATCAATCCTACCGTATAGCTTTCCGCCTTCGCACACTAATCCTTTTATCTTTCTTTTCCTGTCAAAAGCGCCATCTGTCTTTTCTTTTGTTTTTCTTTTACATAAGTTTCTTTCTTTCTCCACTCCCAAAGCGCCATCTGTCCTTCTTTTTCTTCTTTTCCTTACAAAGCGCCATCTGTCTTTTCTTTTCTTTTCTTTCCTTGCCAAACGCCATCTGTCTCCTTTTCTTATCTTTTTACCAATAGCGCCATTTGCCTCCTCTTTTCTGATTTTTCTCCTTCTTCTGCCAAAGCGTCATCTTTCCATTATTCCCGCAGCCAAAACACATCTATTTATTTTTCTCACTCCCTTTTCCAAGAGTCGTCTAGCATTTTTCTTTTTCTTCCTTCTTTTCCTTATGCTGTCGCTCCCACCCTAGCTTTTTTCTCTCTCTGCTGACAGTTAATTTATCACAGAAAAGGCATATTTGATAGTACTAATTTTTGTGATTGTAGTAGGCTTTATCTTTTCTGCTGGTACTGCTTTGCCTAATAATTTTCAGTTTCATTCTCAGCTCAGCTTTGTAAGCAACTATAAAATTTTTTCTAAAAAAGTTTTTCTAACAAAGATTTGAGTTTCTTTTGGTCGCTTATAAGTTTTTGTTAATTAAAACTCGTTTTCCGCTGGAGTGCTCGTTGTTAAAAACAAAAGGAATTTTTCAATCGTCACTGGAATCGGCTCTAACTTTTCCTCTCCTGGACTAAAGAGGTATTTTTCAAACAGCGCTGGACACATCTAACTTTGGAATTTCCTGCGTCTCTTTTCTCTTTCACAACTCGTCTTACCAGCCAGTAGTGCATGCAAGTATTACTTTTGCAAATTTACCTTGACCTTGTACTTTAGACACGCTTTCCTCTTCGCTACACTATATAATTTTTTGACAATTTTCTTTTTCCCTCACGCAATCATTTGTTTTTTCCTTACACCATTTTTTCCCTCACTCCATTTTTAAAGCTAGTCACGCTTTTAACCACTAATTTTCTCTTCAGTCATTATCCATTCCCTACTTCTAAGTTTTTCTTCTCCTTCCTCTTTCTGGTCAAAGCACTTTCTAAATTCCTTCTCTTTCTCCTATCAATCCTACCGTATAGCTTTCCGCCTTCTTGCACACTAATCCTTTTTATCTTTTCTTTTCCCTGTCAAAAGCGCCATCTATCTTCTTTGTTTTTTTCCATAGCGCCATCTGTCCTTTTTCCTTTTCTATTTTGCAGCGCCATCTGCCTTTTTTGGCAACAGCAAGTTTCTTTTTCTTTCTCCACTCCCACCAAAGCGCCATCTGTCTCTTCTTTTTTCTTTTTCTTTTCCTTACCAAAGCGCCATCTGTCTTTTCTTTTTTCTTTTTCTTTTCCTTGCCAAAACGCCATCTGTCTCCTTTTCTTATCTTTTTTACCAATAGCGCCATTTGCCTCCTCTTTTCTGATTTTTCTCCTTCTTCTGCCAAAGCGTCATCTTTCCATTATTCCCGCAGCCAAAACACATCTATTTATTTTTCTCACTCCCTTTTCCAAGAGTCGTCTAGCATTTTTCTTTTTCTTCCTTCTTTTCCTTATGCTGTCGCTCCCACCCTAGCTTTTTCTCTCTGCTGACAGTTAATTTATCACAAGAAAGGCATATTTGATAGTACTAATTTTTGTGATTGTAGTAGGCTTTTATCTTTTCTGCTGGTACTGCTTTGCCTAATAATTTTCAGTTTCATTCTCAGCTCAGCTTTGTGAACTACTAAAAATTTTCTTTTGCCGTTTTTAAAAAAAGTTTTTTCATTTTCTTATTTTCCAACCGAGTTTTGAGTTTCTTTTGGTCGCTGATAAGTTTTTGTTATTTAAAACCCGTTTTCCGCCGCGAGTGCCCGTTGTAAAAACAAAAGGAATTTTCTCAATCGTCTCGGCTCAAATATTTCCTCTCCTGGACTTAAGAGGTATTAGTTTCAAACAGCGCTGGATACATCTAACTTTGGAATTTCGTGCATCTCTTTTCTCTTTTTCAACTCGTCTTAACAGCCAGTAGTGCATGCAAGTATTACTTTTGCAAATTTACTTTGACCTTGTGCTTTAGACACGCTTTTCTCTTCGCTACACTTTATAATTTTTTAACAATTTTCTTTTTTCCCTTTCGCAATCATTTGTTTTTTCATTACACAATTTTTTCCCTCACTCCATTATTAAAGCTAATCACGTTTTTAACTACTAACTTTCTCTTCAGTCATTACCTACTTCTAAGTTTTTCTTCTTCTTCCTCTTTCTGGTCAAAACACTTTCTAAATACCTTCTCTTTCTCCTATCATTCCTACCGTATAGCTTTCCGCCTTCTTGCACAATAATCCTTTTTTATCTTTTCTTTTCCCTGTCAAAAGAGCCATCTATCTTCTCTTTTGTTTTTTCTTTTCCATAGCGCCATCTGTCCTTTTTTCCTTTTCTATTTCTTACCTGTAGCGCCATCTGCCTTCTCTTTTTGGCAACAGCAATAGTTTCTTTTTCTTTCTCCACTCCCACCAATGCGCCATCTGTCTCTTCTTTTTTCTTTTTCTTTTCCTTACCAAAGCGCCCTCTGTCTTTTCTTTTTTCTTTTTCTTTTCCTTACCAAAACGCCATCTGTCTCCTTTTCTTATCTTCTTAACAATAGCACTATCTGCCTCCTCTTTTCTGCATTTTCTCCCTCTTCTGCCAAAGCGCCATCTTCTTTCCATTATTCCTGCACCCAAATTACATCTACTTATTTTTCTCACTCCCTTTTCCATTAGTCGTCTAGCATTTTTCTTTTTTCTTCCTTCTTTTCCTTATGCAGTCGCTCCCACCCTAGTTTTCTCTCTCTCTGTTGACAGTTAATTTATCACAAGAAAGGCATATTTGATAGTACTAATTTTTGTGTTTGTAGTAGGCTTTGTCTTTTCTGCTGGTACTGTTTTGCCTAATAATTTTCAGTTTCATTCTCAGCTCAGTTTTGTGAACTACTAAAAATTTTCTTTTGCCGTTTTTTAAAAAAAGTTTTTTCATTTTCTTATTTTCCAACCGAGTTTTGAGTTTCTTTTGGTCGCTGATAAGTTTTTGTTATTTAAAACCCGTTTTCTGCCGCGAGTGTCCGTGTAAAAACAAAAGGAATTTTCTCAATCGTCTCTGGATTCGGCTCAAATATTTCCTCTCCTGGACTTAAGAGGTATTAGTTTCAAACAGCGCTGGACACATCTAACTTTGGAATTTCGTGCATCTCTTTTCTCTTTTTCAACTCGTCTTAACAGCCAGTAGTGCATGCAAGTATTACTTTTGCAAATTTACTTTGACCTTGTGCTTTAGACACGCTTTTCTCTTCGCTACACTTTATAATTTTTTAACAATTTTCTTTTTCCCTTTCGCAATCATTTGTTTTTTCATTACACAATTTTTTCCCTCACTCCATTATTAAAGCTAATCACGTTTTTAACTACTAACTTTCTCTTCAGTCATTACCTACTTCTAAGTTTTTCTTCTTCTTCCTCTTTCTGGTCAAAACACTTTCTAAATACCTTCTCTTTCTCCTATCATTCCTACCGTATAGCTTTCCGCCTTCTTGCACAATAATCCTTTTTATCTTTTCTTTTCCCTGTCAAAAGAGCCATCTATCTTCTCTTTTGTTTTTTCTTTTCCATAGCGCCATCTGTCCTTTTTTCCTTTTCTATTTCTTACCTGTAGCGCCATCTGCCTTCTCTTTTTGGCAACAGCAATAGTTTCTTTTTCTTTCTCCACTCCCACCAATGCGCCATCTGTCTCTTCTTTTTTCTTTTCCTTACCAAAGCGCCCTCTGTCTTTTCTTTTTTCTTTTTCTTTTCCTTACCAAAACGCCATCTGTCTCCTTTTCTTATCTTCTTAACAATAGCACTATCTGCCTCCTCTTTTCTGCATTTTCTCCCTCTTCTGCCAAAGCGCCATCTTCTTTCCATTATTCCTGCACCCAAATTACATCTACTTATTTTTCTCACTCCCTTTTCCATTAGTCGTCTAGCATTTTTCTTTTTTCTTCCTTCTTTTCCTTATGCAGTCGCTCCCACCCTAGTTTTCTCTCTCTCTGTTGACAGTTAATTTATCACAAGAAAGGCATATTTGATAGTACTAATTTTTGTGTTTGTAGTAGGCTTTGTCTTTTCTGCTGGTACTGTTTTGCCTAATAATTTTCAGTTTCATTCTCAGCTCAGTTTTGTGAACTACTAAAAATTTTCTTTTGCCGTTTTTTAAAAAAAGTTTTTTCTTTTTCTTATTTTCCAACCGAGTTTTGAGTTTCTTTTGGTCGCTGATAAGTTTTTGTTATTTAAAACCTGTTTTCTGCCGCGAGTGTCCGTGTTAAAACAAAAGGAATTTTCTCAATCACTGTGTTGTGCTCACTGGAACCTTCTTAAGGTACTTTAGATCTGTGACTTAAAGTGTTTGTCTGGAATACCACTGGAGTTTTTCTCTGATATAAAGTTTCTTCTGCTGTGTTCCCAATATCAAGCTGGACTCAACTGCTCGTACCCTGGCTTACAATTTTTAATCGTTAAGTATAAATCTTTTCAGCTTAAACCATGTTTGGTCTTCGCGTGGGTGTCTGGAATGCTAATGGCATCTCCCGTAAGATTGATGAGGTGTCTGAATTTCTTCATAATCACAAAGTTGATCTTCTTCTTGTCTCCGAGACGCACTTCAACTATAACTCTCATGTTGTTATACCTAACTACACCATTCTCACGGCTAATTCCCACCAACCTCACTTGTTTATTGGTGGTGCTGCGATTATAATCGCAAATCACATTAAACACCAAACTTTGCCAGGCATTTCCTTGCCATATCTTCAATGTGTAATAATAAAACTTCAAACTGACCTGGGTGGTCTAAACATTGCAGCCTGCTACTGGCCTCCAAGCCATCCAATCCCTTCTGAAACCTACTTGAATCTATTTGTTCGCTTAGGCAGCAATTTTCTTATTGGTGGTGATTGGAATGCTAAGCATCGTCTTTGGGGTAATGCACGTGCGTGCCCTAGAGGCAAATATCTCGCTAGTATCTTGTTAAGGGCTAACCACCTTAATATACTTACTACTGCTGAGCCAACTCACTTTCCCTCCAACATCCGTCACCGTCCTAGTGTTCTCGACTTTTGCATTTACTCTGGTATTTCAAAGCACAGACTCGCCATTAGGCGCCTCACTGAACTTCACAGTGACCACCTTCCACTGCTTGTTGAACTCAGCCTGTCCATAAAATTTCATGGCCAAACGCAACATCTTTGCCCTCCTATCCATCGGCATCACCATCTCTCCAGCCGCTCCAATCTTAAAATATTCCATCAGGCTCTGGAGTCTGTCATAAATCTTAATGTCGAAGTTAACTCCACTAGCGACATAGATGACTTGCTGGGGATCTTCATGGTTAACATTCACAATGCTTCCAAATCAGCTAACTCTCCTGAACATAGACTTGTCAATAACAGCGTCTACCAACCTAATAGTAACCTGCCCCCTCCACTGGCTGTGCCTCCCCCCTCTTCTGTTGCCACGCCTGAACAACTTGAATTACTACGGGTTAAGCGTAGACTACGTAAGCGCTGGGTGCGTACTCGTCTCCATTCCGACTGGTTGAACTGGCAAAGGGCTAGCCGCCAACTCAGTAGACTCTTAAAGCAGCAGCGACAAAATTACTTTAATTTCATCCTTAGCAATGCTGACCCGCAAAAAAAGGGCTCTCTAAACTTATGGCATGCCTCGAAAAACCTTAAAAGGGAGCCTCAACCCCATCACAGCATTCGCAGGCCAAATGGTCATTGGTGTCAGTCTGAAGAAGATCAGGTTGAAGCCTTTGCTGATGACCTTGAAAACCGATTCACTCCTTTCAACTTTGCTTCGGAAAAACATTGCCAACGAGTGAACAACCTTCTCAATCAAACCGTTCAACCTTTTAACACCACTACAACGAACTCAAACATTTCTTTCCAACCTACCTTAACGCATATTCGTCCTGTTACTTTGGAAGAACTCATTTCGTACGTTAAACAGTTAAAAATATGCAAATCTCCTGGCCTGGATCAAATTGACAATCGTCTTGTCAAAGCCCTGCCCAAAAGAGCACTTCTTTTTCTCTTACTACTACTAAATTCCATGCTCCGGCTCCACTATTTCCCATCTCAGTGGAAATGCGCTGCAGTCAGGATGATTCTCAAGGGTGGTAACAAACCTGTCTCTGACATTAACTCATACCGGCCAATTAGCCTACTTTCATCTTTGTCTAAGTTATTTGAGAGAATAATTTTTGAACGCATCTTAGACGAAATTAAATCGCCCATTGAGTGCGACAATAATTGCCCTGATGGTGATGCAGTTTTACCTGATCATCAATTTGGCTTCCGAGCTAAACATAGTACTATTCAGCAAGTGCATCGTCTTGTTGAACACATAAATAAGGCGTTTGAGCAAGGCTACTGTACCTCGGGTGTCTTCCTTGACATCCAGCAAGCCTTTGATCGCGTCTGGCATGCAGGCTTACTCTTCAAGCTCCGCACCCATTTAACTGAACCTCTTTTCCTGGTTCTAAAATCCTTTCTATCTGATCGTAGTTTCTGCATTCTTGGCTCGAAAGCCCAAACTCGTAACGGTAACCTTTCAGCTATTAACAGCAACTATGTTTTTCAATCTTCAACGCGCCCAATCCTTGCTGGTGTACCTCAAGGTAGTGTGCTTGCTCCTCTTCTCTTTAACCTCTATGTTTCTGACATGCCCTGCATCCATGCTCATTTAACTCTTGAACAAGATCAAATCGTATCTACCTTTGCTGTTCGCAGCTTCTACACCAATGCTCTTACGGCTACTTATGCAGATGACACTGCTTTCTTATGCAGCGCCCCCCACCCATCTGATGCCATTGATGTAATGCAACAGCATATGCTTAGATTTGCAAACTGGGCCTCTTTATGGAACATTAAAGTCAATAGCAGCAAGTCTGTGCATGTGCTCTTCAGCCTGCACCCCTCTCATGCCCAATTGACATTAAACCCAATTCTTATTAATAATGACGAAATTCCTACTAAGAGTCATGTCAAATACCTAGGCCTTAATCTGGACAACAAGCTTAAATGGGCTAGGCACGCCCACATCACAGCTCAATCTGTACGTGCCAAATTATCCAAGCATAGCTGGATACTTTCTGATCGTCATTCTAAACTCTCGCTCAAAAACAAAATCCTGATCTATAAACAAATCATAGCCCCCGTTTGGCATTACGGCATTGAACTTTATGGGTGTGCGGCCGATGTACACCTGCGTAAATTGCAAGGCCTGCAAGCCAAAGCCCTTCGCTTTATTAGCGGTGCACCGTTTTATGTAAGCAACCGTACTCTCCATCGTGATCTTAGTACTCCCACTGTGTGGGATGAACTAAACACTCAAACCTCACGGTATCTAAATAGGCTTAATTCTCACCCTAACAATCTGGCAAAAAAGCTGCTAACTTCATCTAACAGCCATAGAGCTTTTCGCAGACTAACTCGTATTTGGCCAGGAATGGATCTGATTCAACGTCCTACTCCCTATAATCCATACTAATTCTCACGGTATGCTTTCTTTTCCGTTGCTTACTTGGCTCTGCAGCCTTTGCAGCCTCTCCACTAAAAAGACTGTATTTATATACATATACATTTACATATTTTCAGTTGTTTTCCTTGCAGTACTATGGATCCACTTAGCGATTTTCATATTGACCTGGATTCTACTTCCGAAGAGGAAAGTATTATTCACATGGAAACCAGCAAACCGCTTAAATCGTCAATGAACTCTCTCGCTAGTGACAACCTGACTTTTGCTCTTAACCTGCTGGCTGGCAATCCTCTAGGTAACCACGTTGTTCCTACTTCTAAAACTGGAGCTCTGGTTGACTCTGGATCTGTTGATTGTGTTGCCAGTTGTAATGCAGTCGCTGGCTGTAATGAAGTCCCTCAAGACAATGGCACTTTCAAACCCTGCCGGCTGCTCCAAGATGATGATGCAATCGATGCTCTATCTGCTAATAGCAGCACAATTGCCAGTCCACCGCAAATATGCATTAATACCAGCCAAATTGCATCATTTAATGTTGATAATCTTATCAATGAGCTCAGTTCTCTGGACCCGCCTGTGACGGAATTTTCGATTAAGCTTGGCAGAGGTGGATCGCTCAGAATACTCGCTAAATCCACTATTGCTTATCGTGGAATTATCCATTTTCTATTGGGAAAAAGTATTGAGTTTAATTCGTACCAAATGCGAAATAATCGCTCTTTTCGTGTGGTGGTTCGAGGCATCCATGCGTCTACACCAACCTCCAAGATCTTGAAGGAATTGCAGGGGCTGGGCTTTTCTGTCCGATCTGTCTTCCATCCGCAGCCGTCCAAATCCTTGATTTCTCGGTCCTCTGGGTTTAATTTGCATTTCATTGAATTGGCTCCTAGCTTAACCATAAAGAACTCCAACATCTTTGGCATCAAAACCCTGTGCAATTTCTCAGTCACGTTTGAATGGCCAGTTTCAAACAACAGACGCATTCCTCAATGCCACCGCTGCCAGCGCTTTAATCACACTGCTGGCTATTGTCGACATCAGCCCCGATGTTGCAGATGCGGCGCAAACCATGCTACTCCCAATTGCTCAAAATCAGAAGATCAGCCCCCATGTTGTGCCAACTGCCAGCAGAGTCACACCGCCAACTTCAAGGGCTGCCCAGCTTTGAAAAAACTTATGGAATCCAGATGGCCATCCTCGAATAACAATGTACCTCGTAAATGTAAATCGATTGGTCGCCCTCACCTGCGTAGTCAGATCCCCCCGAGGAATCCTGTTGACGTGACGAACCCGGCTATCCCTCAGGATCTCGGCAGTGGAGTTATTGGGGGAACTCCGCCTAACAGCGGTCTTGTTCGCAATATGGAAGCCTCTCTTCCATGGGTACCTCATTCAGTGACCCTCGCTAGTCAATCCTCTACGCATGATCCCGGTTTGGTCGGAGGTGCTCATCGTCCTAGGCGTAGGCGACGTGGAAATGGGAGACGTCTGGTAGGGCATCAGTCTCAACATCAATCAGCTTGTCCTTCTCAAACTTTGGTTTCTGATAAACCCTTACTCCAGGGTTTGGCTGAAGAACTGAAACAACTTCAAAAACGGCTTTCACAATTTTTTGAGTCAAAATAAGGATATCTGTCAGGAGCTCGCTATCCTTCATTGAAGCCATTTCTACCCACACAAACTATCCCCTCACATTACCAACTTCTTCTTCGCTCTTTCTTCTGCAGCTTCTTTATGTCTTTATTAAATTTACTTAACTAATATAATTTCTTCTCTTTTCTGAATCATATGTATCATATGCTGGCTCCTCGCTCTGGTTTTTGATCCACTCATGAGGACGGATCAAGTGGGAATTGCTATTGGGTGTCTCATTGTCCCTTTTCTACTTTAGGTATTTTTTCTGATGCCCTGGATCTATTTATTTGGGTGCAATCAATCAATTGGATGCAATTAATTAAATGGATTCAACGTCCAGTGGGTGCAAACAGCAATTGGCTTCTCGGGATGGTTTTGATCCACTCATAAGGGCGGATTAAGTGGAAATTGCTTTAGGCTGTCCCATTGTGCCTTTACTACTATGGATCTTTTTCTGATGACCTGGTTCTATTTGCTTAAGTGCAATAAACGATTGGGTGCAATTAACAAATGGGTGCATCATCCAGTTCTCTGAAGTGATAGTCTTTTCTCTCTAGCGGGTGCTAACAACAAGTGAGTTTCTAGTACATGAAGCTTCTGTCTTCGCCTGATCTTTAATCTCCCTCACCCTGCGTTACTTCCTTTTACTCTTGATAACAATCCTACACTCATAATCTTTTCATCAAACTCACTTATCGTTCTCATCACCTACCTATTCCATTATTAAACTAGCATTTTCAACATATCTCACAGTTTCAAAAACACATATGCTTGTCTGGTTCTCTTTAGTTGATGCAACAACCAGTGAGTTTCTTGCGCTTATGCCTTTAGATACCGCCTTTCAACATATTGTTCATCCTGGTTTTTTGATATGTTAGTCTGGTTCTCTTTAGTGGGTGCAATCATCTAGTGAGTTTCTTGTACTTGAAGCTTAAAGATTTTGCCTGACTTATCATGTCTCAAACCAGCATGGATGGTTTTTTAACCTGTGATTGGTATTGTTCACATGTTTTTAAAAAACTTATCACTTACATGCATTGTTCATCTGTTCCTTCATTTCATTTGTTACACTCACTCTCTCACACCTTGCATTTTTGTGCATAAAATAATATTAACGTGTTAGCTCAATTTGTATCATGGTCTTTCTTACACTGATGACCATAGGCTAAGCAAAGTAATGCTACGGTGTACGTCATCTTTCTACTGACTTGTCCATCTACTTATTTGAGCTTTCCTTTAGATTTTTCCATTCACTCCCTGTGATGTAACCAATCGTAACTAATCTTTAAAAATATCATTTTACTGAATCCATTCATCCTATATCACACATACTGCCTCACAGCATCACTCTGTTCGAAGGCACTTAAAGTGGGTTTGAATCAAATTCTGTGTTCTGGCAAGCCTTATGCTGACGACTATAGACTTGGCAAAATAATGCGACAGTGTACGTCCTCACTGTAATACTCTGCCAGTCACTTAATTTTGACCATACTTACTCAGATATCTAACTTTCTAGTTAGTCCTCAGTACCATCACTTAAGTGATTTATATACAATATCTAACCTATCAGCCGCATTAATATATGCAACGATCTGGATCTAAAATTTTATCATATATGTTTCACTCTACGCATATATCTATAAAGTGATGTACCTGACGGAGGAGTGCAGGTACTTTTCACTACTCTCAATAAACGACTGCATATACTGCTCCTTGCATTGAGGCACCTGCAGCTCATCTTCCTTCCACGCGCCTCTCCTCAAATTTCCTTCCTTCATCTCGGTTGGCTTATGGCGAAAATCCACTTTTGCTGATGCTGCCTTTGAATCCGATTTAGTTTTTTCAAGCTTATCAATGCTTTCTCAATTCAATAAAGCTGAATTCTAAATCAGTCATACCATAAATTCTGTGTGCTTTTGTTCTGTTCGCACAGTAGCGGTCTGGGTTGTGACTGCTCTTTTGCTAACCTGTGATGAGGTTTGGCCCTGCGTCTTATCAACACCACTACTGCCTCTGTCTGCTGGACAAACCTTAGTGC